>JAXQQM020061932.1:0-51604 GCA_034641835.2 Pinus albicaulis | reverse complement strand
GGAGGTTTCATGATTCAGGGGCATTAGACACTAGCCATCAATGTGGAGGATTGTCCACATGTTGTGGCTAGAAGGATTCAAAATTATTCAAATTGTAACAACAAGGTGTCAATACCTTAGTTGTCTGTTGCTTTTAGAATAGTTAGGGTCAGTCTAGAAACTGTAGAAGTCGAACAGTTTTGGTTTAAGTCCATCTTTTCAGTTTCCACTGTTAGAATATGATGTAATTAGTCTTTTAGGTTAAAGAAATAAAACGGTCCCCAAAGGAACCGAAAACTTATGTAATTGATTATAAATTGTAGCCCTGATATGGTGAAAGGGGGGTTTTGGCAATGACAGGTTCAATTGAGAAACTGTATTCTATGTTGAATAAGATTTAAGCCTTATTGTCTAACTGTGCATGTGCTATTGGCATTCTGCGATGAATTACTCCTTTTACATTATGAACTCTGTGTATAACTTGAAGAAAAAAAATGTTGTGTTAAATCTCTTGTAGCCCTCTTTGTTTGTGGCTGAGTTCAGGTTCCCAGTGATAAATCCAAATGTGTTAAATTGATATAGAAACCCTGTATGAGGCCAAGAGTGAGTCCGTTGGCTGAACGAGTTTGTAGTGGTTCTCAGCCAAATGAAGAATATTGAGTCTGTGTACAAGGCGCCGAGCTCTATGTGCTTAGACCAGGCTTTATAGGAGTGAAACCCATGTTATCCTTTGTTTACCATAGAAATTTGAAATTCTGTTGAAGGTAGGAAAATAACGTGTTTTATGGTGAGTTGAACGATATTATTGAGGCTTGACCTGGAGTTATCAAGGCGGAGTTATTACGTTTAATGGCATTAACCATGGTGAAAGTCTGGTTGAGCACTGTTCAAAACCTAGGAGTGGGTTTGTGAAACCAAAACCACCCTCATCGCGCAGCCTTTGGGCCAGAGTGAAACCATTTTAAAAAATGCCATCCTATAATATGTCACCATGTCACTGGGGTAATACCGCCCACATCGCATTTTTTTGAAGTGTTAAAGCCATGCATGCAAAAAAACATGATATCAACGTGAGTTGTCTGATCGGGAGGCCAATAGATCCGACGAATATCGCGCGGTCAGTAGCACGGAAGTTAACTCCAAGTAAAGACCGACGGTTTTGTGTTAATTCAACATTTATTTAAATTGCGTTGGACGTGTGGGACCAGGAACCACCATATAATATAATGTTGTGTTAATGTATAACCATAGTTGGATGCTATAAGCGCGGGTGTATATAATTAAAAGAGTCGGACCCCTTTTTGTAGTGTTAAGCGCTAAGGTTCGAAAAATGAATGTGGGTTATTATATTTGCCTTAGGAGGTTGGATAAAGAGCTTTGATTGTTGGGCATTCATTCAATATTCATACAAAGGAAAGGCTCCAAAATAAAATAAGTAAAGCGCTTTATTTAAAGGGCCAACCTTATAATAGAAGGTATATATATGTATGGTAATGCGCGCTGAATTTAAATTATCAAAGGGAAAATACATATTTGGGTTACAATAAAGTTTGGCTAAAGTAATTATTTATCAATTTCTATGAAATTGATAAATAAAATTTGAAAAAGAAAAAAAAATAGACTTCCTTGGTTTAAGTAGAAGTTGTGTTAAGTGAAATTGTTGACACAGAGAGAGTGACCAGCTCTCCTTAGTGCCCAGGTTCAAAAACAAATTTGCTGTCATTTGAAGTATACTCTTTCTCCAAGTTATATAACCTTAAATTTGTACTCAATGCATCGCCATCTCAGATCTAGTTCTAGACCAAGAAATAGAACTAGTTCTAGTTCTCCGAGAGTTTGTTTTTACTCTTTACATTATGAATCCAGAGTAGCAGCACTAGTCACAGGGTTAGAAACAATGTTATCCAAGGAACCAGGCTCTGCGAAAATAAATTGTGGCTCAAATAGGTAGCATGCATCATTATAGTATCATTACAAAAACTTCAGAACATCCAAGGCTACAGAGCCAAATGATGTATCATGAGGGATTAGGAAGTTCCAAACAAAACCAGAGTAGATCACTGTGAAAACTGTGAAAACAGATATGGACACAACCATATTAAAACAAAGAAAACAATATATAGTTCTAGGACATGATAAGTAGTCAGCATCACCACCCAGAAAGTCACAAAACGCCAGCAAAAAAAGAAGAAGAGTTGTACCATTTCTTCCCAAAAAGAACAGGAAAACAGTATGTGAGGTTAATGGCCATAAGAGACAGACCCTATTCAGGAAAAATGAACAGCACTAGCTGCCCCTTGCCCATCCAACCTGTGAAGATGATAGTGCATGATACCGAAACTACTATTTAGGCCTCTCTTCGACAAGCTGTCAGCAACAGTATTTCTTTCTCTGTAAACATGTCGAAAGGTGATTTCCATAAATGAGTTCTTCAACAATTCAATCCTCTCCATAGTTCCCAACTTACTGCCTCTATACAACGTCTTTTTACTGATGTTTACAATTTATTTTCAATATAAGAATGTGTATTTAGTATTTACTATTAACTAAAACTCTGACAGTTTGTGTTCCCATTAGATATTCCATCTGAGAGGCACTCAGGAGTCAGCAGCATGCGAACATACATAATTTTCAAACACACAATCGAAAAATAAAAGAAGTTTTAGTTTGAGGTTAACATACTCAGTTACCTGCAATAGCACCCTTTAAAAGCATATATTATCATAGAAAATTCTCTCTATTTGAACGACTGTGGAACACCTCAGAAAAAACAAAGGGCACTCCATTAATGGCCACAAACTTCAATTGAAAGGGTACAATATGTCTAAATAACAGTCATAATTTAAAATAAAATCCCATTAAAAAATACGGCCGTGAGATGAAAAAACTCAACAGATTTAGTTTGTGGTAAAGAGACCCATCACATTGACTTAAACCCTGGTCGAGAACCAACCATAAATCTCTACAAAATTTAACGATTCAGAATTATACAAACAATACAATGAGGAAAGGGTTATCAGTTTTTTATATAGGTTTTATCAGTTTGACAGAAAGGGTTGATGAGTTCAGGATTCAGAAATGACAAAATAACCAAATGGGATGAAATGCATGATTAATCTACAACAAAATAACACAACAGAACTCCACCAGCAATCACCTTAGTTTCCAACAGAACATTGATAAATCATAAGACTGAAGTAATACATTGTACAACTTGAACGCTCCATTCCCCTCCAGATTTCTATATGTAGTACATAACATTCAATCTTGGTTAAAAATATTTAAAAAAAAGTTCCGCCAAATGTGCTAGTTTTAAGTAAATAGGTGACTTAGCTAATTCAAAAGTTTTGTCCAAGCATCAGTAAATAGGATATAATCTAAGATTTTAATATATGTTCACCGCATAAAATATGTCAAAATCCTGTAGCTATATCCCTGGCCTGAGACTGCAATGAAGAGGTCCAAAGTATGGCGGCTTCAATAGAACCAAGCCTCAATATAGGGTTGCAGTAGGTCCGAGGGTTTAACTGATTCAAGTCTTAATAAAAAGCTACAACACCGAACCGAGCTCTTATGGTATCTCTTTGTCCTCCAATAATGACAAACATTAAATTCTCTTGAGCATGGTAATAGAACTAAATTTGTTTACAACAGTCCACAAGATATCCATTCATTTCTAGAAATTCTGCAAGAAGAAAATGAAAGTCATGTGTAACAAAGTATTATGAAAAGACTTCAAGAAACCAAAACTTAGCCTAAATATCCTAAAAATGAAGTTGGAAACATCATCTCTCCAAGGTTGTTAATGTTGCAATCCTCTATTCAACATTGATACAAATGTCGAAAACAAGTTAAAAGATGAACCAAATAATAGCATTCAAAGGAAAGACTAGGATGTCACCATTTCTACCTGCTATCCTTGAAAAGAAGGAGAGCTAACTTACATGCTTTTGTGTTTGCAAGGTGGACTTGAAGACCATGTTCATCCCAAAATGAGCTCAAAATGTACTTTTGTTTTTGGATTCGTGAAATAGAAGGACAGTGTTGTCAAAAAATAGTGAAATGGAGATCCCATAGAGGGCCTCCACCTTTACCACCCATGGATTTTGAAATGAGAAACTCTCATCCATAAATATGAAGTCCAAAGAATGTGAGGCAGTCGACACCCTTGCTTGACTACTATGTTAATGTATATAATAGACCCCAGAGATGATCATTTGAATCTCATATAGGGTCATAATTATAGAGATTGCCAAGCATAGGAGAGGTATACCTTCAGCCTCTCAAATAGTAGGTTTCTTCCAACTATCTGAAAGGCTTAACAGGTGTCCATGGATCAACAATATACTTACTTTTTCTTCCTCAATAGCATTTGGGAGGATTGAAAAATAGTCAAAAGTGCGGTGATTCCATTTGCAATGACTAAACCTTAAACCTACAATTTCTTCCTCTCTGCCCATATGGAGATGAATTTGTCTGCTCTTCTGGCAAAGAGTTTGAACATGGTGTATCCCAGCATGATAGTCTCGCAATTAATTGATTCAGAGGTCAGGATGTATGCAGGAGGCAGAGGACTTGAGTGAACTACCATACTAAGGAGGAGAGCATGAGTATTGAAACTAGGTATTGCTTCTCCAGTGAACACTTGATTACTTACTATAATGGGTTTTACATATTAAAATTGTATTCATACTAAGAGAAGCCAAAATAATAGAGATTAAATTTTCTAGATCCAAACACCCAATTTCCATAAAATCAAGAGAAAATTGGGTTAAAACAGTTTAGCAAATTGATATTTCAAAAAATAATGTCAGGAACAAGAACTGTAAGCTACTTAAACCCCAACAAGCACTTTTGAATTGGATGTTCATGGCATGTTGTCCGCCCCATCTTAGTAAGATTGGAATTACACCTTGCAATTTGATAAGAGTTTGTATTTGATAGTAAAAATTTTCGTGAAAATCACATAAAAGAAATTTCAGTTTTGACTCCGTTTCTCAACTGCCTCTCAGGAACCATCATCGTGACAAGATGAGAAATCATCAAGAAACCAAATAAGAGAATTAATGACCCAACTAGCTGAAAAATGCATGGCTAGTTTGACTTGCAATAGAAAATTATTATTATTATTATTTATTATTATTTATTATTTATTTATTTTTTTTTAAATTTGATTATGTTTTTATTATAAATTTTATAAATAAAAAATAAAAATAAATAATAAATCAAATCAAATAAATTAAATAAATCAATCAAATATAAAACTAAACCAAATAAATAATAAGAATATTAATAATAATATACTTAATTAACTGTAAATAATTTAATATTACTAAAGAGGTAAGATTTTAAAAAATCGAAATTAAAAATAAAAATAAAAAACAAAATAAAAATAAAAATAAAATAAATAAATAAATAAATAATAAAAATAAAAATAAAAATATAATAATTTAAAAATAAAAATAAAAATAAAAATAAATAAATAAATAATATATAATAAAATAAAATAAAAACAAAACAAAAATCCTAACCGAAACCAAATTAGAAAAATAAAAGGAGCACATCCGGATAGAGGAATCAAGATCGACTAAGAGTGAAGAGCAGGAATCCAACATTTGCTAACATTCCACCCATCATCCCTATTAAGGTTAACCGACCTCTTTTCTATTTCCAAGGCCTCCCTTAACTTTCGGTGGTGGAAGTGGTCAATAGTTGCAATAACCTTAGTATCTTCAATACAAATATGGTGATTTGTTTTTTTAGCATGCTCTGCCAATGCAGAGGACCGAGATCTACCATGTCTAAGGTCAGCGACATGTTCATGAACTCTTTGGTTAATAGATCGACCAGTTTCACCAATGTAAGGGGTCCCACAGGAACATGGAATCAAATAAACACCCTTACCATCCATCAAGCAAATCGGGTCTTTAACCAATCTAAGAGAACCATGGATAGTGCGGAGAGGCTTGAAAGTTGAAGAGACATTGTGTTTCTTCAATATCCTTGCGATTTTATCAGTAGTACCTTGGATAAAAGGAAGGTGAATTCCAGATAACCGATCGTAAGGATCTTTCTTAACCTTTGGACCTTTCTCAGCTTTTTGAAAAGCTCTATGACACTGAGCCCTGCTATAACCATTCTTACAGAAGACATTAAGGAGATGCGATTTTTCACCTTCAAAGTGGTTCACATCTGAGATTCTAAAGGCTTTGGTTGCTAGGGTACTGAGAACCCCAAGCTTCTGAGCCGGGAAATGATGAGAACTAGCATGTAAATACTGTTCAGTATGGGTCTTCTTTCTAAAAACTTGATGAGAGAAGGAACCATCATCATTTCTCGAAAGAAGGACATCCAGAAAGGGCAGGCTACCATCAACTTCGAATTCCATGGTAAACTTAATGAAGTCAGATTGATCATTAAGATGCTGGAAGAAAAGGTCTAATTTCTCTTTACCATGGGGCCACAATACACAGGTGTCATCAACAAACCTTTTCCAAAGATTCGGTTGAAAAAGGGAAGAGGAAAGGGCCTTCGATTCAAAGTGTTCCATGAAAATATTAGCAACAACAGGGGAAAGGGGGGAACCCATGGCCACACCACAGGTCTGTTCAAAGAATACACCCTCGAAACTAAAGAAGCTCAAGGTAAGACAAATCTCTACAAGATGAGCAGTATCAGGATCCGTGATACGAGAGATGACATCAATGGCTTCCTTAATGGGAATGCAAGTATATAATGATACAACATTAAAACTCACAAACCTATCATTCCTAGTAACCAGAGCCTTTATAATCTCAGATGTGAACCACTTTGAAGGTGAAAAATTGCATCTCCTTAATGTCTTCTGTAAGAATGGTTATAGCAGGGCTCAGTGTCTTAGAGCTTTTCAAAAAGCTGAGAAAGGTCCTAAGGTTAAGAAAGATCCTTGCGATCGGTTATTTGGAGTTCACCTTCCTTTTATCCAAGGTACTACTGATAAAATCGCAAGGATATTGAAGAAACACAATGTCTCTTCAACTTTCAAGCCTCTCCGCACTATCTGTGGTTCTCTTAGATCGGTTAAAGACCCGATTTTCCCGATGGATGGTAAGGGTGTTTATTTGATTCCATGTTCCTGTGGGACCCCTTACATTGGTGAAATTGGTCGATATATTAACCAAAGAATTCATGAACATGTCGCTGACCTTAGACATGGTAGATCTCGGTCCTCTGCCTTGGTAGAGCATGCTGAAAAAACAAATCACAATATTTGTATTGAAGATACTAAGGTTATTGCAACTATTGACCACTTCCACCATCGAAAGTTAAGGGAAGCCTTGGAAATAGAAAAGAGGTCGGTTAACCTTAATAGGGATGATGGGTGGAAAGTTAGCAGATGTTGGATTCCTTCTCTTCACTCTTAGTCGATCTTGATTCCTCTATCCAGATGTGCTCCTTTTATTTTTCTAATTTGGTTTTTATTAGTATTTTTGTTTTGTTTTTCTTTTATTTTATTTTATTTTATTATATCTATATATATATATATATTTATATATATATATATATGTATGTATATATATATATATATTATTTATTTATTTTTATTTTTATTTTTAATTTTGATTTTAATTTTGATTTTAATTTTGTTTTTTCTTAAATCACCCCTTAGTAATCCTTGATTATTTGATTAATTAAAATATTATTATTATGTATTACTTATTTTATTTATTTGATTTGATTTTATATTTAATTTATTTATTTATTTGATTTGATTTTATATTTTATTTTTATTTTATTTTTATTTATATAGAATTTATAATAAAAACATAATCAAATTTTAAAAATAAATAAATAAATAATAATTCTAATAATAATAATTTTCCTATTCTTGTCAAACTAGTCGTTTTTCCAACGGCTAGTTGGAGCAGTCTTGTTCTACTTAAACTGTTTTCCTGATCAGATTTCTCATCTTTTCCTGATGATGAACCACACTAGCTGGTTCGAAACGCGTCGACACAAATTTCGTTTATGTGATTTTCACCGAAAATTTTTTACACGCATTTTATGGATCACATAAGACAAATTCCTAAGAGTTTGTATTGCCTAATCAACAAAATGCAACTTTAATTGCAACCAAAAAAAAGGAAACCCTCTTGCAGAGTCCATAAAGGTGGTAGTTCTATATGGCAATGCTTCACTTGAACAAACATGTCTGCCATTACATTTTTAGTCTGCTCTACCAGACAGAGCTGAGGCAAGGATGAAATGCATTCTCAAGAGTTCAACTTTCAAAGAAAAAACTTGAGAAATTTAAATAAATTGCACCTAAAATTCTCAGTAACACCTACCTTCATTGGCAATGGCACTTTTGGTACATATAAACAATAGTAAAAACGAATAGATGAGAAATAAAGGAAGAAAAACTGGACTCAATGCCTGGCTTGGACCTGCAAGATGAGAAATAAAGGCACGTTGACAGGCCATCTCACATAGACCTGTCAGGACAATGCAATTTTATGGCAAACAACAGCGCATTGATCATGGGTTCAAATCAAATTAACTAACTCGGAATAGCTGCCCTCTATCCAGATGTGTCGAGGAAGAAGAGGGGATTACACAAGGGATTATACAACAATAGTTAGAGGGATTGTTTGGAGGGTCGTTAGGCATAGTGTAGGAGTGTTCCTTAGCAAGTAGCTCCTGGAATTGAATGTGCAGTAGCATAGGGGGTGTCTCCATAAGTAAGGGAAACGTTCATATTGCTGGTTGGTCCATAAGTGCAGTAGGGATAGTTGAGGAGAAACCTCACCCTAGGATAGTGTTTTCTTCCTTTAAGTGGACAAAAAATATAAGCAGCCTGTGGGAGAAGTTGATACAATGATGAAGCAATGGAATAAGGGCTAGAAGAGTGCCCTAACTAGTCTTCTAGAAGCACATAATTCAAGGGCAAGAGGGCAACAATAGAGACTTGCAGATTGCCTCTTGGATGATGGCTTGAAGGGTGTCCTAGGAGATGACTCCAGGGAAATGGGAAAATCCCCATCTATTGCAAAAGGGATTTCCCGTCCTGAAGAAAAAAATTATAATAGAAAAATCATGAAAATAAAAGGCTCAAATCTCTCTTCCAGACTGGTGACATGGCACAAGGCCACATGGACCACTGTGATTGGTTGACATAACACATTAGAAGCATGATGTTAGCATCTAAAATATCTAGGACATGTGGCACTCCATGATAAAGACACATGGTGTGTGGATTTGAGTTTTTCAGGTGGTCAAGTGGGCCAAAAATAGGTGAAATGTGGCACCACTCAGAGATTGACATGTGCCAATTGGTACAAGTGGTAGACAATTTGCATGCTCAAACAATGAGGTGATGCAGGAATGACATGAGGGAGAAAATATCAGAAAAGCCCCAAATCTGGAGAACTAAAGCTCATCACCAACCTGAGATTGACAACTTTACATGATGTAACCTATGAAATCGTAAATGGAGAAATCATAGTAACAAGAAAGTAACCTATGTAACAATAAAGTCGGATTCATCCTGGGAGTGGTAATGGGAGAAATCATAGTGAACAACAGGAAACATGCATAGTTGCTTACAATCAAATAGATGAAAAAACACATACAAAAACCCTAGATAATAATCGTGAACAAGCTTAATATTGAATTATGAACTGTAAAGGAACTTACAAAATGTGACATTACGAACCTGGTCAAGCGCACAAGCAAAAATATCCTGGACATGACCCTGGTTGACAAGTTGTATTGCTCATGATGCAAGAGGATTTGTACCTGCACTGCCAAGTCAATCAAAATCCATTATTATCTATACAATAAATACAAGTAATTGATCTAGTATTTTTTACTCTAAGATGCATTCTTATGATAATGTTAGAACATATGTTGAAAATGTCAAAACATACCTGAATAAGCTCCTCTTCGTTTCAAGAACAATTTATTGGAGTCGCATGAACTTGGAACAAGCCTCCCACGATCTAAAAGAGTAGCAACTAAGTCAACAGTGACTTTTTTGTTGCTATGTTGGATCGAGGGAGGTTTGCTCCAAGATTAAATCGCTCCAATAAATTATCCTCTACTAAACAGGGCTAACCACGTGAAGGTGGAAGCTCTTATGGCCTCTCCCCCCCCCCCCTCACATCACTCTCAATTCCCCAATACCCAATCTATATTTCATTTTTTACTTTCATGAGCATAAAAAAAAATATTCAATAACTAATTAAAAAACAATGCAACAAAATGTACGCAAGGAAACATTGAAATTAGTGCTTGACATAAAAATAGTATGATAAATGAGTTTTTTATATAACGCAAAAAAAGTTCCAAGTATGGTAACGTTTGTCTTATAATAATACAATATTTTACATTATCAAATTTTCTTTTTCTTCTTCCTATTTCTAAATCTCCTAATTACATCATCAATATCATCGTGCTCTGCTCCTGTTTCGTGCCTTTCGACCCGCATTGCTGACCTAGTTGCGTAGTCACGATGTCTGGTCTCATCCAGTGATGGGGCATCACCTACAAAAACAGATAATATTAAATTTTAATTGTCAGTTTTTAAATATCATTGAACTAGTTCGGTAATATTAATAAAAAAAATTGCAATGAGATTATTTACCTGGTGCACCAGTTGTCACCGTTGGGACTATTGCCCTGTCTTCCTCTCTGGTGGTAAGATCCTCAAGGGAAACATTCTCTGTCATTTAAACAAAAAACGTTATAAGGAAAACCATCAAGGTATAATTAGAAAAAATTATAAGTGGAAATTAATTACCGTCACGGCCCTCACTGATAGTAGCATTGTCGGCCTGGTCCCCACTACAATGATCAGGTTGCACGTGAGGATCATCTACATCTGGCTCTAAAACTGGGTTATTTGCCTTGTCGGTAGTGCTGCTCCCCTGATTTAAAAAAAGTTGTTAGACATTAAATTTATGGACGAAAACAAACATATTGAAAGGTTAATGTTTTACCTTATCAGGCATTCTGGATCTTGGGACCCGCCCCAAGCTTCTGCGACGTTCAACTACGGCTTGATAGCCGAAATGGAAAGCGATATTTTTATCTTCCTCTGTAGTTTCTGTTCCGAATTCATCACCCTACATTACATATGATTGTGTATTTTTAATCATATTTGATAGGATTACAAAAACGTTGGAAGGCGATACAATTAATTATAATATGTTTAGCTACTTAATTACAATTCTTGCGGCTAATTTCAAGTAGCCGCCCTGGCCTAGCTTGTGATGGCCCTTTTTTTCAATCCTAGATTTGGTTGCCTTTGAGGTGTCAGGCAACCTAGCATCAAAAGATTGAAGTCAGATATGACGTAGCACACTTTTATTTTAGACATAAAGAAAATTAAAGCTATTGAATTAAAGTTGTAATTTACCTTGCGGGTCCAGTTGGCATTTTTCCTTCTTTCTTTGCCCTTTTTTCTTTTCCGTCATGGATGAGTGCTCTCCACTTCACTCTCTCGGAACTATGAGAGGATGCTCATATCTAGGGTTAAATTTCAATTGCATCCTATAGGTGTCACTGGGTATATTTCAAATATTTTCCAGCTACCCAAGCCACCGTTGTTTTGTTAAATGTGCTACCCCAAAAAGGGCTTCTAGATAATCTAAAGTTCTGTTTTTGCGAGTTGGAATTACGAATTCCACCTTTTTGATCAAAAATTACCAATGCATGGATCTCCAAAAACTTGTAGAACTCATTGTTTCCTATACGAGAAAAAATAAAAATAAAAATATAAATAAATAAATAAATAATAAAAAAATATAAAAATTATTATCATTAATTTAAAAAATTAAAATCATGATAAAATATGTTTTAAATAGAGTACATGAAATATTTAAAATATTAAAACTTACACGGGAGTTGTACGTGCTTTATAGGGACACCTTCATCGTTCACCAACAACGTGCCATTAATGGTCCCCGTGGAGCTGACACGTGTAGCTCAGGAAAACACAATAATGTAGTTTGGTCATATCAACCTCATCACTGCCAACATATTCGGCGGTTGGTCGGGTGTACTGCTTAGGGTAGGGTGTGTCTCTTGGTTGGGCACCTAAAGGAGTAGAAAGGTGTATGATAGGGTTGTTGTGAAATCTCTTGCCCTTGTGTCCCACTACCACCAACATTGGGTTCAACAAGTGTTAGATAACGCTACAAACAAAATAAATTTTTGTTAGTTTAGTCAATGTAAAAAATTAAAAAATCAAACTATCACGATTCATCTCATGCGGGGATATCCTTTTGATTTTTTATTATTACTGATATGTTTTCTAGCTGGGTCATAAGTTGAATTATCCTCTTTTTCCGTTTCGGTTTGTTTGAGGCGCGTCTATCAAAGTATCAAATTTCGACCTTGTTTTTTCGTGCCTTTTTTTCACGACGAAGAGCAATGGAGATAGGGATGAAGAAAGCTCTTCCTCATAGAGTGAATCATTAGGTGTACCATGGCCGAGTGTCTACATATTTGAACAAAATTAATATTATTTCAATAATGTAAATAACTAAAATACCTAAAGATAGAGCAATGTATGGCACTTTACATGTTCTTACTCGATGGCCCCTTTCCATGATCATCCTGTCTACAGGGTTGTTCCTATACTACCCACGATCGATGCTATACATTGCAATAAAATTATAAATGTAAAAATTTGAAAACAATATCTAACTTGAAAACACAAAATGAAAAGCTCGAAATAATTTCTAATAAGACACCGGAAAGACGAGTTAGAGTTTCAAATATGCCTTGCATTGAATTAAGTCCTAGAAACATGTCATTGCACATTAAGGCACCCAAACAAGAGACAAGTTGACAATGAGACTAAAATGGGTTATTTTGTAGTGAAATTTTAAAATCTCAAAAGGTATATTAATTATCGAAACAAATCAGATTCATAATTTTCATTATTATTGAGTCTGTTGTGTATAAATCACAAAAAAATTGAAACAAAACACTAGAAAAGCAACAACATAATCACATTCCCTGCTATAAAGCGGTGATGCTGACCTCTAAAGTAGACTTTCTACTAGTTTCATCGATACCATCACAAACGATGGCAAATGAACACAAGATACAACCACATATGTGTAGTTTATCCGCAAAACCATCCACCCGCCAACCTCCTCTAGTAGCCGATACTATAAACGAGATGTATGTGGAGTATTTTTATAAAGGGGTTCCTCAAAAACATCCGCTAGAGGTTATTTTCCTTGTAGTGATTCTAGCCTATCACATCCAACCAATTTAAATTAATTGAAACTTTTAAATTCATAAAATATACTCTCCATTTTCACAACACGAAGCATTTTGACAAAATCCTTACCAAACTTTGACATGTTGACCATGTCATGGGTAGACTTTCCATTTTTTTCATCTCGGTAGGATGATGTCGGACCTTGAAGGTCATAGTCTAGGTGTCTTCTCTTGCACGATTTCACGAAGTAGTTATTTTCATGAATGCAATGTGTTATGCACGAACCAAAGGTTCTCGCATACTTGTCTACATTCAATGATAGTTGTAGCAGATTTTTGATCCGATCCTAGTTTTAAGCATGTCTGGAGATTGAGGTTTAGCATTAAATATAATTATATCCACATGACTAACTTATCTGCCCTTATGTTGATTGTATAACTCCTATCAAGGAGATGTATCATCCATGCCACGTGGAAATTGTGCCAATGTTTGGGGTGGTGATTGTGCTCGATAAATTATCACAAATTAGATTTCTTGATACCGATTATTACAATAGCATGTTCATGTTTGACTATAATATGAATAGATGTGGGTTTAATTTTCACCCTGCACTAGTACGGGAGCTTTTCGGAGATTTTTCCCGAAGCAATGGAAAGGCAAAGAAAGAGACCAACCCTAAAAAACATGGCCATGGAGAAAAAACACAATTTATGAAGTATTGGATATAGGAAAAGTCAAGCCTTTCGATGTTAATTTTCCATGGTACTGGGAAAACTATTCCCCTCATCTTTTTACAACTATGTCAAATATGGGATTGAGTCAATTGTGCATGATAGCCCTGGACAGATTATGGGGGTGATTTTATTGATTGTCTTGTGGTTGAAAATGAAGATGCAATTCGTGTGAGTTGTGATGTATTAAGCAAAGGAAACTATGGAGATGATGGAAATTGTGATGATGGAAATCAACCGCCAAATTTTTTCGGAAAGCATGTTGGATACTAAGGTTTGGGGAATTCGTTATGTCTTACATTGAATTTTATTAAAAACAAAACTAGATCTACGGGCATGCCATCTATTCAAGGAAAATGAGTGACCCAAATTTATTACTACTGCTTCAAATCCCCGGGCATTCTAAATGGTAAAATCACTTTCAAAATATGGAAAAATTCACATGGCCATACCATTTTGCGCTGATGGAGGAAGGGCTCCGCTTTACGGGAGTTTCTTGCGTGACGTGCGCTTCTTTGCAGCAAGGGCACGCTTTTCTAGTGTTTCTTGCGTGACGAGCGGTTCTTTGTAGTAGGAGGCATATATCCAATAGGGTTTGATTCGATTAGAAAAGGCAAGGAGTTGTAGTACCGATATACAAAGGCGTATATCCGGTAGGGTTTGAGTTGATTAGAAAAGGCAAGGAGCTATAGTACTAATTACATGCAGGAGGTAGCTATAGTGATTAATGTAAAATTTTGAAAGGCCCGCCACGATTAATCCGAAACCTTTATGGTGGTGATTCGCCACCATATAAATAGGTAATTTGTAATTCATTTGAAATTCCTATTAAAACCATAGTTTATGGTGGTAATGCTCCACCATATAAATAGGTATTAAAACCTTTCAAATGCCAACTTAGGTTTGATTTTAAAATGACATATAATTTTAGTTTAGCTTGTACAATAGTAAGGCCATTATTTATTGGTTTGAAATAATAAACAACATGCAACAAACCCACATAATTAGTAAATTATTTAAATACAATAATTCCTACATATTAAAATATGAAATTTATAACATACCCGGCTCATACTCGAACATAACATTTGTATCAATATTCTTCTTTCAGTATCTTCTTGATCTTCATCCAACTAATTGACATCTATACCAACATACGATTCGAAATGGTGTTGAAATGATCGACCATGTCATCATCATCATCAATTATGTCATTTTCAATAATATCCTCATCGACATCATCATCAATAATTGTTGCCTCATCTCCTATGCCTGGTTCATCTTCTAATATATCTTCTTCATCGTCAATGCATCTTCCCGCTCATCCGCCATCGCATCATCATTCTTCTTGATCAATATCATCTTCTTTCCTCTACGGTATACTCTATTGGCCTTCCTCTTGGATCATATATAATAGAAAATGACCATTCGTTCTCACCTGGAACCTCCGAGTAAAATACTTGTTCACATTGGCTTGGAAAAACATAGCGATCTTTTCCTGTCTTCAAAAATGCGATTTTTTAACCATTGGAAATCCATTGTCATGTTGAATAAGTGTTCTATCATCATCACGTACATTCATTCGTAGCCTATACCATTTGACGTCGAACAAAACTATTTTGAAGGAATTAAAGTCACACTCAACTATATCATCTAAAAACCCATAATATCTATTTTCATATTCTTGAGGATGTCTATTACTCTTGGAGGAAATAATAGTGACCCGGAATACTGCGGTTATCCCACTATCAAAAGTTTTCACAGTGTATCATCCAGACTGTTTAACGCAAATTTTACGACCATTGCACCACATAGCCTTGTGGTGTTTCAACTGCAATATGCCAAACATGAAAAAGATGCATTCTCAATTAATAATTAATCATATAATTTACACATCATGAAAACTATCTAAAAAATCAAACTTCTTGTCACATTATAAATATAGTATAAAATAAGTAATGAATAAAATAGGTGAATTAATTGCTTACCTTTCTATCTTTCAAACCATATGCTAAATCGATTTCCATGTCCATAACGTTTCCATCTCCACTACGATACGCTTCTCTAATCAATTCGGACAGTAGTTGCCATGATAACCTACCGTCGTTATGTTCTTTACATGTTTTAATACATTCACTCATCCACTCAATATTGTTTTGCAATGTATAAAAGTAGTGCCTCATAATCTTGAGCACCTAAATAAAAAAACAATAATTCACGATATTAATAAATATTACTTATAACCATGGTAAATTATATTAATTAATAAACTATGAAAGAATAAGACCTAAATGAATATAATGATCATATACATGATGTAAAAAAATGAAACATTATATGTATTATACATAATAAATCTTTTACCTCTCACTTTCTCCATTCTACCTTTTCCCAATAGGTGCTCCACTTCAAATTTTTTGATGGAGTTCACATCCCAAATGCAATCACATCGCCTTCATAGTCTGGCGTAGCTAATATAGGAAGATAATGACTAATATACACCATGGATTCATATACCACATATCCCTCTCACCATAGAACCCTCGGGTCGTGCTCTTTGTCTAACCAAAGCCTTTAAGGATTTCAGGGTGCCTCTCGACCATCCACATTGACCTTGTGTGTACTGAGTCCACACATTTCAATCTCCTCAACTTGGTGTATCAAGTATTGTTCTTGTGCATTGAAAAATATTGGAGGTAGATACTTTTGCATTTGACACATTAGCCAAGTAATTTCTCTCTTCCAATATTTTATTTCATCTTGATGGATTTCTTTCAATCACAACCATCCGCAAATCATTACGCAAGGTTATTTCATTGGAAACATAATATATATTTCATTACAAGTAAATTAATACATCATTTTCATTAAGTACGAAAAGAAATTGTAGCAATTATATTTTGTGTATAAATCAAAACTACTTACCTCATGTATTTACTAAGACCATATATAACTTGTTTGACATTGTTGTCGAAGTCGTTTGGGAGAGATACGGGTAGAACATACTATAACAATAAAAAGTGAATCGTTATTGGTTTCCAAATTAAACGAGAAAAAAGGAAAATTTTAAAATATGTATTCAAGCAATAACATACAAAAATGTATACCAAAAAAAATTACCTTAACAAAGGTATGCCAATCATGTGTTTTCACCCCACTCGAAGTCACCTTTCTTCGTTAAGATATTATTTATGTTTGAAGAAAAACCCCATTTGGAAATTAAATTCTTCTAATGACCTCTTTTACATCATTTGTTTGTTGTTTTGTTAATAATAATGGAAAATTATTATAATTTCAACCTCCATTGTTATTTGATCTATCGATCACGCTTTTCATTGCATGATTTGATTTCTCAATGTCAGGCACAAATTTTTTGTCAATTTTATCTCTATCATGTGCACCATCTATGGTTCACCATAATGTTTCTATCACATTCTTCCCGACATGCATTGTGTCAAACAAATGAGCTATTTTTAGGTCCTCATAGTAGGGCAACCTCGCGAATTGAGAATGATAACATTTCATTCCAAGTGGAAGTACAATATTAATACCTTCACCGCGACGATGACCTTGATATCAAAGAATAAAATAAATCGAACAATAATTATAAAATACAATAAAATAAATTCTTTAGTTAAAACAAAAAATTCCAAACATTACATAAACAATTAATACACACACACACACACACACACACACACACAAATTACGTACCAAGCTTCCTTTCGACGATTATTAATTACTGTTATATTCCAAATTCCACAAACTGAGGGCATGGTTTTAATCCGAGTTTCTTCTTTATCATTGAAAAGATGTTTTATAGTAGTACGATACTTATGGTTCCTAGAGAGGAAGTTCCTAAAATCATCAAACACTGTCTTTCTTAAGTCTCATGAAATGAGCGATACTTCATCTTAGGGCCACAAACTAGACATGCAAATCTACCCTTTGTTTGAAGACCTGCATAATGGATCTAGATCAACAATTATACTATGAGATCATTTCTAAAAACATGCAATATGGTATATCTAATTTAGATAATTATGTATTATATTAAAGTGCAACGAAATATTACATACCACAAACATGTGTTAGTCTTGGGGCATCATGAATTGTCCATACAAGCATTCCACGATATTGAAATCTCTTTTTGCTGATCGGTTTAGTGATGTCATAGCATAGTGATGCCATGCCATAACTGTATTAGCTCATCGATAAGAGGCTCAATATATACATTCATATCTTTCACACGATACTTACATAATTGTTCAAAATTACAATAAATAATAATTACTACCATGATATATGTATATATATAAGTAAGTAAATAAATAAAATATATATTTATGCAAACAACGAGAGAAATGAAAAATTTTACATTCAAAAAAAATAATGTATCAAATACCTAGAATAGTCATAGTCAACATTATGTGCTCCCTCTTTATTGACATCTAAGGAGGAATGTTATTGTTGATAACGAAAATATGCCAAACTAAGTAAGTAGATCTAAGCTCTCCAAATGGATTAACACCATCGATTTGCCAATGAAGAGCCCGACATTACAAGGTTCATTTTTAAAATCTACATATTTTTCCTCGATTTCTCTAAATGCAAAACCATCTGTAGGCATTCGAATAACACCATCTCCACTTCTATTCTTTGAATGGTAATCCATAAACCGTGCTATGCTCTCACACTCGAACATTCGTCGCAAACATGGAATTATGGGAATATGACGAAGAACCTTTTGAGGCATCTTTTTGGTTAGTTGATACGTTTGATATCTACTCGGTACCACATTTCGATACATTATGTTTTCCACGCATGTTCTCCAAAGTAATATATAATATGATCTTTAGGACATGCATCTATAGTGTTATATTCCATTCCAAAGTGTTTCATAATAGCACGTAGATCTCGATATGTTTGAGGTAAAGTATTTGGCGATGGTAACAAATATTCACCCAACAATCTACGACATAAACAAAAAACTAATTAATGTAAAGATTATTAATCATATATATATATATATATATATATATATATATATATATATATATATATATATATATATATTGAATTATTATTTTACACATTTATTACAACTAAAAAAAGGGAAAATAATCAACATTTACATATATGTGATCATATATACATATTGCATACCTTAGGAGTTGTGTCATACATCTATTCGACAAATTATTAATAACCTTTAAGTTCACCAACAACAATGTAGAGAGAGAAGAGTTGCATTTGGTCGTTCAAAAAGTCATTCACTTGACCTTTTTAATCGAGGTACATCAAAAATACCATCACTATCTCCACCATCATCATCCGACTCACCACTACAAGTCTTGGAGCATTTGATTTATCCCATCATTAATGTGGACTTGTCTCATTATTTGTCATCATGATCTACCTCCTTGGGATCATTAAAATTACCTTCATCATTCGCTTCATGTTCTTCACCTTGTACAACATCATTTCCAATACTAATATTTCTGCTACAATATTCTTGCCTAGTGCAACATCATCTAATCTACTACTATTTAGTTGTGGGACTCGAGTTGATCATCTGCAAAAAGTTGGGGGAAACTATGCCTTTACGAAAATTACAAACATTAATCATTAAGCATTAGTGCGCATATAAAAAAATATTAAAATAATATAAAATTTTACGATATAATCAAAAAGGAAGATAAATAATTAATTACCATGGGACGATATTCATTCGATCCACCATCAATGTGCCCATATTTCCTACAATGAATTGTTGTTGTTGCTATTAAAACTCTAAACATTAGTTCTCGAGACAACATTTTTTGCAAGGGCAATAAACTCTACCATCACTTTCACCCTTTTGAATTTTTTTTCCACCTCTAATGTTTTCTTCCATTGATGCAAATTATCCTATAAAGAAAATAATAATTATATTTAGCAATTATCTCTCTCAATGGTGTAGAAAACCCAAGATGTGTTGAACTCAATGGGAAGCTCAATAAGCAAAAAGAAAATAAAAGTGGGCTTTTTACAAATTGTGGCCTTTTTTACAAATTGTGGGCTTTTTACAAAATTTTGGGCTTTTTTACAAATTGTGGGCTTTTTACAAAATTTTGGGTTTTTTACAAAATTGTGGGTATTTTACAAATTGTTTATATTTTCTAATAAAATTGTGGGATTTTTTACTCCCAATAAAAAAGTGTACATCAATTTTATATTTAATATAAATTTGTTTATATTTTTAATAAAATTGTGACTTTTTTACAAATTGTTTATATTTTTAATAAAATTTTGGGCTTTTTACTTCATCGAGCGCCTGGCTTAGTACCTACACTAATCACCACGGGATCGAGGAGAAGAACCACGAGCTAAACCACAACCAAATACAAGTCATGAGGGGAGGGGTTGAGCGCATGCGGCGAGTCCCAATTGATTGTAGTGTGCATAGCCTTGGGCTCATAATCAAAACATGTAAAACCTCAACTCGTATACAAAACACTAATATCTCTTATACGCCAGGTGAATGCGGGATTATCCCACGGACACCGACGACTATGCGGCATTCAACGGCATTAACGACGATAACCGGCATAGTAATAATCACTATTGCCATCACCACTAGAACCACCAAAGATAGGGGCACCACCAGCGACCGGAACAACGTCGATGTAATTCTCACAGCATTAATCGAGCTCGGAGAAGTTGGAGATGATGCTATGGCTCACCCGGTTTCGTGATAGATTCATCGAGACTGCGGTGACTCGAATGTCATAGATTCAAATGTTGCGGTACCATATCTATATTAGAACTTGATTTTTGGTGGCTCGAGTCAATTCGGATGCCAGTGATTTATTTGGAGACCAATGATTCAAACTTCAAGCGTGTGTGATGTTCCAAGCGGTGGAATGAAGATAGGATAGAGAATTTTCGCAATGGTTCCCCGCCTCCCGGAATCACTATTTTCCACCTTCCCCCTACGGGAATCCTATTGTAATGCAAGTATTTGTATTTACCCGGTGCCATATATATATATATATATATATATATGGCTATATATATAGTAAAGGAGGCTAATACCCATCCAAGGCTCATTCATCGAGGGCTACGTCGAAGGCTAATCAATCGAAGATAACTATCGGGGCATGGCCCACCTCTCCATATTTTATTTTGACAAAAACACCAGAGGCCCACTTGTTGAGGACTTATGCGGAGGTGAAACAACCTCACCAACCATTGCAGAGCAAGATGACACTTTGCCACCAACCGTCGTAAGAGTGACACATTGCCACCAACCACTGACACATCACCTAACCGTCAGCAGGAGCGACTCTTTGCCACCAACCGTTGCAAGAGTGACACATTGCCACCAGCCATCACAATAGCGAAGCATTCTTCTAAACATCGCAATAGTGACCCTTTCCTCTAAACGTCGTAATAGCGACACATTGTCTCCGTAACGTCGCAATAACGACATACTTCAGAAATCTGTCGCAATTACGACGCTATTTTGAAAACATCGCAAGACCGACACATGCCTCTAAGTGTTGGTATTGTGACACTTTCCTCTAAACGTTGGTATAGCGACGGTTTCGAGCGAGATTTGAAAAAGTTGAAAAAAATTGGGGAAATATCCGACATTTGGTCAAAAGTGTCGGAATTACCGCCAAATGTACTAATGTGAGAAACAATTGCGCCCCCATCCTCGGACACACAGGCTATTATAG
This sequence comes from Pinus albicaulis, assembly GCA_034641835.2. Classification (NCBI taxonomy): domain Eukaryota; kingdom Viridiplantae; phylum Streptophyta; class Pinopsida; order Pinales; family Pinaceae; genus Pinus; species Pinus albicaulis. The sequence continues at coordinate 29,954 of JAXQQM020061932.1, read as the reverse complement.
GGAAGTTTATTCAAGTGTATGCACCGATCACGGCACCGTGGAAAAGTTTCTAAAGAAGGACATATCATTTTTTTGGGGACGTGGAGTGTCGAAAGAGCTTTGAGCTACTCAAGAAAAAAAATGGTCTTTGCACCTATCCTTATATTTCTAGATCGGAAGAAGGTTTTCCATGTCCACGTGGACGCTTCGGGGATCTGCGTGGGAGTTTTCCTTAAATATTCGAGGAGGGGGACATTGACCACCTATTTGTGTTTGCTAGTATAAATCTCTCTAGCGCATAGCGTAACTACTCCACTATTGAACGCGAGGGGCTGGAAATGGTGTATACCCTAGCGAAATAGCGGCATTATTTGGTCGGGGAGGGCACTTCAAGATGTTCATGGATCACTCGGATTTGAAGCATCTCATCAATAAGCTCTGTGTTGGGGGGACGGTTTGCCGAGTGGTTACTATTATTTCAAGAATATGACTTTGAGATAATTGTGAAGCTAGGAAATTAAATGCTCGACTAGCCCACTTGTCCCAAACCAAGAGTGGTGAATAACCAACCAACCTAGAGGAAGGATTTCCTGATGCATAGCTATTGTTTATTAAGGTGGTTGATGACAACTTTTCCAATATTATTCAACTCTTAACTACGGGGGAGGGCACCTCCGCAAAAATATTCGATACAACAAAAAAAAGAGCTAGTAACCCTCGCAGACTGACTTTACCATCATCGCGAAGCCACTTGTATAAGCTAGGATGCGATGAGATACGCGCAAATAAAAAATAGAGCATGAAAGACAAGCCATTCTAGTAGAAGCCCATGGAGGTATAGCGAGGGAGGTCACCACGCGGGGAAGGTGACGGCGTAGAATATCTTAAGAGGCTGGGTTGTGGTGGCCCACACCTGCATAGTGACTCTCATGACTATTGCAAAGCTCTGTGACACATGACAAAGGATAGGAAGATTTTCGAGCATGGATGAAATGCCCCTTACAACCATAGATGGCCTGCGAGAACTCGATAAATGGAAAACAAACTTCATCGGGCCCATCAACCCTCCGGGTAAGAAGACGAGTGCCCGCTACATCCTTACTACGAATGATTATGTAACCGGATAGGGCGGGAAGCACAAGCTATGAAGGATTGTACTACGGATACTGATGTGCATTTTATTTTTTGAGGATATTCTAATGAGTTTCAACTGTCTCAAAGATCTTGACGATCGATAGAGGTACGCATTTCATTAATGACACAATATAAGCTTTGACTAAGTAGTTTCAAATCCACCATGCAAAAAAGTACCCCATATCACCCGAAGATAAATGGAATGGTAGAAGATTTTAATAAAAATTCTAGAATAGGCACTTACGAGGTCTCGTAATGTCGATCAAAGCAATTGGGACATATGCATCTCAGTCGATCCTTTGGACCTATCAAACCACGTGCAAGATATTGACTAGGAAAACACCGTTTCAATTGGTTTATGGAAAGGAGGCCATTATGCCCATGGAGTATATCGTTCCTAGCTTGCGCATCACGAAACTTTATGAACATGGCGAAAGACGATACCCTGGAGGAACACTTAGAGTAGCTAGTCACCTTGGAAGAAGAACGATTCATTACTAAATTTCATCGAGAAAGTTCAAAAGGCCCGGAAAAATCCCGGGCATGATATGCATATCTAGTAGAAGTGATTTAAAGAAGATGATCTATTATTATTATATGACGACTAGTTTGCGCACTACCTTGGGAAACTCCGCCAACATTGGTTGGGACCTTATATCATAACAAAAAGTTACGAATGGCGGTGCGGTGAGATTAGCTACGCATGTGCGGGGACCCCCTACTAGGCTATGTTAATGCAGCGGTTGTCTCCAAACCATACCGGACCAACTCGGTGTAGACCAAATGACTATATGGCCGGAGTAGGCATGCAATGGGATGGATACACGCGAGGGCAAGAGGGAAAACATGGCGGGCGCATTATACGCACTGTGAGTCGACCGCGAGTCGGGGAGCCCGAAGGTGCGTTGAGCATGCAAGGGTAATACTAGCCATTAGAACGGTACCGCTAGATAAAAAGCCAACTTTACCATTGGAAAGGGCGGGCGTAGGCAATTAATGCAATGATTTCCGAGGATTTTTTTACTAATTTTCCTTGATGGTAAGTTTTAGCTAAGGTTCATCCGACTTTTTGTTTCACTATTCAAAGCTATAAATGGAGGAGGGATAGCTCGAAATTGGGTTCCACATCTCCTGAAAATATTGTGCCTTGCAAATTTCCATAACTATTGTGCTACTGTTCATGTACTGGGCATGTTACCCCCTACGATAGTAGCAACCCTCAAGTTTGCCTTCCGAGAGAGAATGACTACGACCAATCCCGTTGAATCATTGCATACCATGGCCTCTACTAAGAGAGAATTCGATGAAGTATTGGAGGTCACCCTTGAAGTCGAAGAGGTCGTGTCCACACCAACCAAGGGGAAGAAGGTGGAGAAAAAAGAAGAGTAAGGGGTAAATGCTAGGAGCAAGGGCAGGGGAGCACTATGAAATGGGTTGGGGGGGAGCCACGAACCTCCCCTCGGAATGTGAAATCTGCTCCGAATGGTGCCTAAGACACGCTCGCCTAACCCGTGAAGCAACCTATGTCTACTCGGGAAGAAGCTTGGTTTGCTGCCACACTAACTTGGCTACCGCCTATGTTCGGCATCGAAGTACCTCGATGCGCATGCCTAAGAATCTCTATGGTCTCTGCTCCTATACGCAAATGCCGCTAATTCCAATCGAAGTCCCCATAATTGGAGAAGCATTTGGCGAGCTCCCCTCAATTAAGTTCGATGATCACGACCTTGCCAACCTCGAGGCCTTCCCCGAAATTGGCACCTAAGCTATATCTTGAAAGAGAAGTGTTGGATGATGTGCTAAGGGTTGTGCCAATGCCATGGGTGCACGGGTTTGAAGGATATGGATTACTAAACTTGCTACGGATACCTCACTTTGGGTCGATACAATATAACCGACCAAGTCGTGCGACAGTGTCGCTAGCTACGATCCATGATGGTAGCTTGTGGATCCAAGACCACATTCCCATCGATGCTTCCCAAATTCACCACATTACTCTGGCCTCCCCTATGGAGGGGCCGAATCCCATGGAGTGCGTCAACAAGAATTATGAGCAACATATCAACGACAAGGTGCGGGGAAGGCTACCATGTTGAGCGAAAACACCAAAGGGTTCTTGATCGACACCATTTCCAACCCTCAAGTGCGCATGGGTACCTAGATGTTGGCTTGTAAAATGATCGCAAGTGCCGAGGCCACAACTGTCCACGCCTATGTAATTCCGCTTGCTGGCCACTGCGAAAAAGGGGGTCTGCTTTTAGCCGGGTCGTAGTTCCTCTACAACAAGTTTTTGGAAAATGTGTGCGAGGCCCAGGATCATGGGAAGGCATTATGTTACTCCCTGGTTGTTGCTCCTAATTGCGTTGGTCACATGGGGAAGCCCCTGAAGGATCAGCCCTCCCCGAGCTTGAACCAGAAATGTGTGAAGGGGCGAGATATGCAAAAATTATGGGATTCAAAGGATGCGAAACGTATTAAGGAAAACAAAGTATTTTGGGTATTGTTTCGGGAGGGCACACTCGTAGCAACAATTAACTCTCGGCCATGCTTGTCACCGACGGTCTACGAAAAATATAAGCACATCGCAAAATTCTAGGGTTACGATGCACAATGTGCGATTCGGGAGCCATAAAGATTTTCGCTTGGAGGTTGTCTGCCTTACATGGTTGTTGATGAAGATATCGATCGGCTCATCGCCACTTGGCCGCCATAATGGAAATTGGGATTCAAATCGGCAATGTCTAACATTGCTAGTACAAGCGCGATCCCGAAGACCCCCACCCCACTTGATACCACCAAGAACATAGAAGGTCATGGCCGGAAGGGTCCACCGGGGCGAGAGGTTCCCCCCGGATGCGGCGCAGGGCGTGGAGAAGGAATCGTAGCGAGGACATGGAGACTAAGGGTTTGCATGTGCAGGGGTGTTGGTTCCCCGCATGGCACGAAACGAGATAGCTGAACCTCCCAAGGGCCGGCGAATGAAATGACGAGGCTTTGAGGACCGGTAGGGAGATTGAGCTTACTTTAACCGAGGAATATTTGGAGAAAATTGCGGATGCGGTCACCCTCACTTTAGAAGACAGGGTATCTTGCCTTGGAAGAGCGATGAGAAGGTCGCAACCACCGCATTACGGTTTGAGCTCCAAGCTCTTCGACTCAAGGCCGATACCCGTACAAATGAGCATGGTGCAAGTGAGGTTTCCTCAAACGACCAACAATGAGGTTTATCTCCACAAATCGAGATTTGCCCGTCGCCCCCTGCCAGTGCAACAATCATTCTCGAGTCCACTCGACTTATGTGCGCAAGTCCAAGCCTACGCGGAAGTACATATGGACTTGGCCCGGCTTCGAGCGAGCCGCACCGTAGGTTCTCCACACTTCCCTCTTTGAGGAAATCCAACACAGAGACTCGGAGGGTGCGGTAGTAGCTAATTACATCCGACCAGTAAAATCATATAAAATACTAACGAGGCATCCCAAGCACAGAGTCGTGTGCATCCTTGCTGCCACACAATAGACCGATTTGGAGTGTCCGATCGGCGGACTGCACGGATGTGATCGAAGACGTTAGGGCCTCTACCACCCCGTAGGCTAATATTGAGGGACTCGTCGCAGCCACCGAAAACTTCTCGGACTTTAGATCCATGATGTTAGATCGAGATGGAGTAGTAGATTGTTGCGTTGCAAGCTAAGTTGCAGTCGAAAACTTCTCCGAGGTATGCGCCTAGAGAAGCTACGGCTGGTCATAGAAGCTACGAACACCATTACGAGCTCAAATTTCTCGGTGCACATAATTTCTTGAGACATCTATGAAGTTGTGGTCTACGGTGTAGCACAACCCTCTCCTGTGCGATTTTACCCAAAAGCTACGCCGAAAGAAGAAGAATTTGAGCAAAAGGGAAGCTACAATGCCCACTATGATACTAGCTCAATTCCCGGCACATCTACAAGCCAACCATGCGCTTAGAGATGACCTGGAAGGGCTTCACCACAAGAAGAAGGTTTTGAGTGAGCACCTTAAGCCATGGGCCGATGAAAGCTCTCAAGATATCTCGAGACTTGGATGTTTGGTCAAACAGATTGAATCAGACCTTGGAGAGTGTCACGACTACCACTCGAACACCCAAATTCACGGGACGTTGGTGGACATTACACAGAATGCTGCCATGGAGAGCGAAGGAGTGTTGCCCCTTCTCGGTCAATTCCATCAAGTAGCTCCAAGCAAAGATGTAAACCCCATGGCCGATGTGACTCGGGACAAGTCACAAGATTGTTTTGCGGGCCTATTGGAATGGGATCCCCTAGTTGCGTTTTCTATATATATTTTCTGTATTAAGTAGTCTATCGTAGGGGCTTTAGGGTGGGTCAAAGCCCCTAATGTATTGTAACGGGTCAAAGGGTAGACCTAGAGTCCGCAAACCACGGTTTGCGGACCACGGGATAGTGCGAGCTATGATGATTTAAATAGATATATAATTTGAGTCTAAGGCTAAGTAAGTAAGTTGTATGCTAAGTACGACTATTAAGATATGTTTTGGGTAGTATTGGGCAAGGAATCATATTGGGTCGTGTGCGTGGATACCCTCGATCCCCTGTTGTGTACGGACCCCACTGGCTATGTCCACGTAGCTATGACTTGGGTTTGTAACTTGGTTTTTGGACGTTAATGAACATGGAATCTATTGAAGTATATTTATGTTATCTGAACTAGTTGCATTTACTATTGAAGTACCTCTGTGTTATTTTTAATTATCTCTCGATTGTGTCTCGTGATATCTCGAATTAGTCGCGGTTGTGTTATTTTGTGCTAATTATTACCGATGTGCACGTGGATGTGAAGGTGTTGCTAAGATCTGCTCAATAATAGTAGCTTTGGTTATGTTTACATGTTTATTATACTATTAAGGGTTTATTAATAAGATTTTTTATGTGCGAACTTGATAGATCTCAACAAGATCGCCTTAATTACCCACTTTCTCCCACGGGTGCGAAAAACTTGGTTCCAAAGACTCCCCCATACTACTCGGGGTGAGACGTTGGCTTTTCGAAAGTAGGTCATTTCTAAAAGGGCTAGTAGTATAGGGGTTTGTTGGAAAACCTTAAATCTGAACTTGGGTCAGCACCCCTCAAGTCAACATGGATGCTTTCGAGCTAGACCTCCTCCAAGTCAAATTTTTACAATTTTGTCACAAATCTGGTTAGTGAAAATTCTAAAAGATAGGCTTCAAAGGTGAGTGTATAATTTCCAAACCCCTGATGGCTTTATAGAAAATCTGAGAGAGTTTTTTGTAGATGGACTTGTTTTGAAGAAAAAAAATCTCTAGATTTCCAAAATAATTTTTCATTTGGTCTGAAATCAAACTTGAAGTTGACTGTTAAAATAGTCATGTACAAAAATTTTTGTAGTGTGTTTTTAGTAGCATGGGAAAAAATGACTTCTCCATCAATCTTCTTGAATTATTTTCTATTCCAACATGTCAATCATGTCATAACACCTTACCACCATGGGTATCCCTCCTTGAATTATGCAAAAATTGACTTTAAAATCAAAAAAGACACCTACATGTGTTTTTGTAGCGATTTTCCTCGCTTTAAGCCTAGGAAATGCTATGAAATTGTGGAAAAGTGCAGAAATTTTCATTTTAGAAATGAACTCATATTTCTGAATCCTTAATAGATTTTGTAAAAATGGATGAGATTTTTGTAGATCAACATGTTTTGAAGAAAAACCTCTCTTGGTTTTTTTAAATACCATCTTCACTGTCCATAATTTGCATTTGCAAAACATGTATAAAACAGGAAATTTATGTTTTTTGAAAATAGGGCTGAAAGACATCCTTGTATCTCCCAATTAGTAGCACCTTTTGAGAAACATGAAAGAGGTTATTGTTATTTTATATGTGCTTGAATATAACCTCTCTCAATTTTTTTAAAAATACTTCTCTGCTTTTCCCAGAAAATCGCCCTTGACATTTCTATCGCTCAAATTTAGAAAAATAGAGAAATGCTTCATATTCGCAACGAAACTATGAGCAGTTTCATAGCGTTTTCTACCTATTTTACATCGAATTTGCAATGAAAGTAGGAATTCTTGGCTAAAATTACTTTTTCGAGTTGTAATCTTAAGAAATGAAATATGTCGTGCAAATGATGACTGATGGAACATGATGTGACCTTTATGGAGGTGGTTTTGACATGAAATGAGGATGGTCTTGAAACTTAGGATAGGTTAAATATGAAAAAAGAATGAAATTTCCTATGCCAACTTGAAAAATGGTTTAAGGAGACCTTACCCTTTTGAGGTGTTAACTATATGACCATGTCAAGTAATGACCCACAAAATTATGAGTGATAAAAAATATTATTCGATAAAACTAAACATCAAATATGTATTGAAAATACCTCCATCCTAGCTAAAATTGGTCACTATTTCCATAGAAAATATAGAGAAGCCATAGAAATCAATAAAAACTATAATAAAATTAATATATATTAATGATGGACTATAAGTGAGAATTAGATTCCGACTTTAAAATCCAAATCAATCTCTTCCAAACCTATCCACCCTACCCCTCAAGACTCCTAAATACTTTCCAAACATTAATAATACCATATAGTAATTTAATGCATCATCATACTATACACAAAACTCCCCATATTAAGACATATAATATAATAAATAATAATATTAATAATTACATTAATTATAAGTAATTACTTAACAAATATTTATAAACATATGCGTGTGTGTGTGTGTGTGTGTATTATGAAATATTAATTAAAAAAATTATGTTCCTAATATAATACTATTATATAATAAAATATTTATTACTTTTAGCTATGAAACTTAAATGATTTTTATAATATTAAAAATATCTTTTTAAAAATTACATCATATTAATAAAAAATATTCCTAATTTCTAAATTATAGTTTCTAGTGTTCTATTGTCTTCTTTTCATTCTCACCTTCCTTTTTTCTATTTATTAAAAGCTTTTGAGAATCGGTCTTTCCTATCTCTTTTTCATCTTGGAGATGAACTACGCGCTTGTTGGTTTGAAACATCGATTGCAAATAATTATGAATGTGATGGATCCAAAAAACATGTTTGGAACTGAATGAGCTAGATGAGATATGACAAGATGTTATCCAAAGAACTAACATAATTTAGCAAAGCAAATAACAAGATGGCATGACCAATTTATCAAGACTAAGAATTTCAAGCAAGGTGACTAGGCTCTTCCTTTTTATTCCAAATTTAGAGATTTTCAAGGAAAGTTTCAAACTCATTAGCTTGGTCCTTATGAGATAGATATTGTTTATGAAAATGGAGCGAAATCAAGATCAAAAACTTTTGATGATGAATAAATTACCTTCCTTGTTAATGGTCATACATTAATATTTATCATAAACCATTAACAAATGAAGAGTTTTGTCATATATTTGCAAGAATATTATGAATTTAAGTTGGTTAAGAAAGGAAATTTTCTCCTCATTCTACAACTCAATTGAAATTCTTCTTATCATCCAAGAAAAAAATGTTGGCATTCTTATACGTAAAATATTGATCGAAAAACCAAGGGTTCTTGAAAAATTTATATTCTCATAATAAATTCCCTTCTCTTGTCCCTATTTCTTTATATCCTTATTTTTATAATAAATTTCGGGTGGTAAGAAATACATCCGAATACCATTTTTCTTCGATGATAACCAAAACAATAGCAAAAATAAAGAGTATTTTTCCGATTGAAGAAACAATTTCAATAACTAATAAGCAAAGAAAAAGAATTGATATCATTTTGTAGTTGATATTCAATTCTACACCCAATTCTGAATTCTAGATCTACATGAACATCGTAAAATCCATACCAAAGGAATATCAAAGGAAACCACAAGAAAATATATGTAGAATGTTGAATTATTTTTTTATATAAGAACATTGTTTTTTTTATTCATGGGATTATTTTATTAAATAAAATTTTTGAAATATTAGAAGACCTTATAAGACTACCAAAAATCATGTTCATCATCATGACCATTATACCCCATTACATCATCATTACTTAGCCGACCACGTCAAATATAATTAAAATCAAATACATCCCGTTGATCCTATGAAACTAGATTTAGAAATCGTGGGTTAATTTCATAGATGGTGAAAGAAAATTCTTTTTAGAATTAATTGTGCACATCAAAGTAATCATTTGGATTTACAAGTTCTCATTTATTTTTTCTTTTGCAATTACTTTCATTAGCATTCCTTTATGCAATTGTAGTTAATTTCTTTTATTTCTACAATTAGAAATTAAGTTTCCTTTTATGCAATTTCCTTTTGTGCAATTAGTGTAGAAGTTCCTTTCGCAAAGTAGTTTTTTTCAATTTTGTAACTAGAAATTTAAAACAAATTCCCGCAATCTAGTGTTAATATTTCCTTTATGCAATTGGAAATATGTTTTAAATTTTCCAATTAGAATGAGAGTTTCAATTGCAAGCAATAAATTTCAATTTAGTTAAGTATTTGGGTTTCGATGTAACTTTGAATAGAAAGAACTCGTGTGTAATTAGTTTCTAAATCTCATTTCAACATTTTTTTCATACTTAAAATAATTTAATCCAAAGTATAGAATTCCTAGAATATATGGTGCACATACACTTCATAAGTACACGAATCTTGGTTGACAATTAATGAAGTAAGTTTAAGGTCATTTAAATTACTCTAACACCTACAACCAACAAAACCCTATGAAATCGAAAAACATACTACCTCCCAGCGCTTTATAACTTAGCTCGTTACAATATTCACAATAAAATCTTGCTCAAAATCAAAAACATCAAGACAAAAATGAAAACATCAACACCATACCACTTATTGGAGCTTTATAACATTTCTCATTGTCGTATTTACAATAGAAACCATACATAAATATGTACAAAATACCAAAATTGTTTTCCCTCCACCGAAAAATAATGAATGATACATAGATCGCATCTGATCGGCCATCTCCCATGTAGCTTAATTGGGCATAAAGTGCTTCGACTACACTTTAACTTACTTTATTTCCCTCGTTTTGGAGCACGATATGTTTATGACACTATGGTTTTGGGTGGAATTCTCCTTCTTTATCCACCGCAATACAAACCAATCAATAACATGATCAACATACTTTACATATCTTTTGAGCAATGAAACATGAAAAAAAATCATGGACTTTAATTGTCGAGGTAGTGCAAGTCCGTAGGCCACGGGTCCAATCCTCTCAAGGATCTCAAAAAGGCCCGAAATACCGTGGTGCAAACCCTGGCATATGATAAAATCCTTAAGGAGATTTTTTTTGAGCTTGATGCACAAATACACATGCTCCCCAACTTGAAACTCCTTAAATTTCCTATGTTGGTCTCGCATAAATTTTATTCTTATCCCGTGCTACCTTTATATTCTTCTTTATAACTTGCATTTCATGTTCTATGTCCGCCAACATGTCAAACCCAATAAATACCTTGTTCACTATATCACTCAAGTTTATGGGGGGTGTTACAACTCCGCCCATAGAGTGCCACAAATGGACTCATCCTCGACGAGTCCTGGTAAACATTATTGTAAGAAAATTTGACCAAATGAAAGGTACTCCTCCCATATCCTCTAGGGATGCATGACATACATCCTTAGCATATCGTCTAGTATTTTGCTATCCTTCTATGTACTTTCCATTTCTCTCGTGGATGAAAAGTTTTTGTTGAAGACCAAACTTTTCCCCAATCTCGCAAAAAAATCCTTCAAAAACTTGGAAGTGAACTTTGCACCTTTGTGTGACACAATTTTCTTCGAACACCTTGAAACCTCATGATCTCCCCGATGAAGACCTATGCTACCTCACTAGCGAGAATAACTAGTCTTGACTGGAATGAAGTCAACTACCTTGCTCAACCTCGTCAACCACAACCATGATAGAATCATGTTGCCTTGATTTCCTCATAATACATGTATTTGCAATCCATGGAAATGACCTCATATTTCCATTCTAGAATCAAAATAGGTTGAAGAAACCCACCTAAATGCTTGCACTCTTCTTTGACCTCGCTGAATATACAAACATATATCCATAAACTCCACTAATTCATTCTTCGATTCGACCAATAGTATAAAATTTTCAATTTTGTCAACATCCTTTGATATCTTGGGTGATATGAATATGGTTTGGCATGAAACTCCCTCAAGATAAGCCTCTTGAGTTCATTGTCATCCGAAATATAGATCATGTCCTTGAATCTCACTAAACCATCTCGTCGTGAGACAATAGTCCACATCCCGATCATATGTACCCTATTCTAACCCCTGAGCATAAGATCCATTTACTTGTCATCCTATTGTCCCCGCCCTATAGGATCTTATCCCGTAAATCGTCCCATAGGATCTCACTGGTGCAACAAAGGTTCAATCGCACTTTCCTAGTTGAGAACATATGAAACCATGTTCTCCTTTTCCCTTAATGTATCTAATCTCAAATTTAAACTCACTAAGGGTAGCCAACCATCCAGCCTTGCCCGACATTCAAATTTGGTTTGTTAAAACAGATATCTCAACCCACTCGTGATCACCCATCAACATAAACCTCCTTCCAAGAAGATAATAGATGCCAACTCAAGATCATGAGTCATGTAGTTCTACTCATGCTCATTCAGCTTTCCTAGACTCATAGCATATTACTTGTCCCTACAAAGATAAGGACTCGACCAAGCGCTCTCGTGCAAGAATATATACACAATACAAACTCTTTATCTAGATTTTCAATCTTTAACACTACAACATTGATCAATAACTGATTTTCAACAAATCAAAAATTGGATGCAAACTCCTTTTTTCCATTCAAATTTCTTACCTTTCCTCTACGATGATTTAATAGGATAGGAAATGTGTGAGATGTTACTTATGAAACCTCATACAAGAACCTTCTAGTCCCATGAATGATCACTTCATCCACATTTCTAGGATCTCGCCCATTCCATGATAGATTTTATATTTTTTTGGATCTACTTCTATGCCTTCCTCTGAAAACAACATGTCCCAAGTAATGTACCTATGTTTGAAAGAAACCGCACTTTATAATATTGGCGTAAAATTGATTCTCTCTTAACAATATCAACATCGTTGCTAAATGCTCAACATGCTCTTCCTCATTCATAGAATATATCGTGATGTCATCAATTAATACAATAAGAAACTTTTCCGTGATAAGGGCACAACACACTATTAATTAAGCACATATGAGTAGTTGGAGGGTTAGTCCAACCAAATGGAACTACAACAAACTCATAATTCCCATGCCTGGTCCTAAAATAAGTCTTGTAGATGTCCTCTTCTTTGATGCATACCTAATGGTATCATGATCTCAAATCAAACTTTGAAAACATTGTTTCCCCCTTCAACTGATCGAATAAGTAATTAATCATTGAAATGGGTTCTTTATTGTAACCTTTTTTTAGATACCTATAATCAATGCACAACCTAATAATACCATCCTTCTTCTTCAAGAATAATATTGTCGCACCCCAAGGCGATACACTTGGTCCAATGTATCCCTTATAAAGCATTTCCTTCAAGTGCAAATTCAACTCGCCAACTCCGGTATGATCATTCTATAAGGTGGCTTTGATTCTAGTGACTGACCTTGGTATCAACTCAATAAAAAAAGTATACTACCATGTGATGAGGAAACTCTAGAATCTTTCGTTGGAAACACATTCCGAAACTCGCTACAATACTCGGATACCTCTTGAATATTTTTTTCATCGTCAAAATTATTTCTCTTTTATAATAAATATGAACTGAAAAACATCATACGCCCCTTCCTATAACTATTCTTATCCCGCATATTTTGTGACCATCCTCATTGATGTAGAATTCTTCTTTTCCCTACAAGATTATCTTTTCCCCATTACAATCCAGTGCACTCAATAGCCTTGTCATAGAAATCTACCTTGGTCGTGTGAAGATACAACCGAGTGCATACCCAAAATCATACTATATGATCCCTAATGGTAGTATATTCAAATATTATGTTGTAGGCATACCATTCAACTCAAATCCACAAGCTCTTACCCTAGTTATCAACTATATTCTTAGTACTTATATCCAACCGCACCAACCAAGACTCTTCATGCAATTATTTTCTCAAGCCAAACTTATCCACCAGGTCAATATTAACATAAACTATAATTGGATCTAGGATCAATCAAAATAGAAATAACTTGATCACAAATTTTATCGTCTATATGAATAGTAGATTCCTTCGCATCCACCCTGCCTCTTGTCCAAAATTGCATAAATTCGAGGAATATTATGACAAACTTCCCCAAATTTTTTTCACCTCTTGAGAACTATAGATATGAATCCTACCTCCATGTTCAAATGGAAAATCCTTCTTACGATGATCTTTGCCACATATCCAACACTTCTATGGTACTCTACCATCTTCTCTAGCTTGTTGCTCTCCCGAGCTCCAACCCATGTCCCCTCTCAATCGTATTTAACTTCGTAGGGAACCAAATTTTATTTCTAACATGCATATTAAGGTCTTCCCTACTTCGGTGTCCACTTCCCTTTAAATTTATCATTTCCTTTCATGTCACGTTTAGGCTCAACTTTACACTTTGATTGTTCATAGAAATGCTTCAAACTTTTGGATGGCTTCTTCTAATGATCCAGGCTCATCAAACTCAATTTGGTCTCTATATGTAGCTGGAAATCCACTAATGAATCTTCTGAATCTTTCAGCCTTCTCATAAGGCACATACCTCAACAACTCCAAGAATATGCTAGTATACTCATCATCTCGTCATAGAACCCATATGTATATCATAAAAAATACTTAGCTCTAGCATATATTACTTATTATATAGGTATTTATTCTTGAATATCCTCTCAAAATAATCCCAAGTCAATTCTTATTCCCAAATTCCCTTGAAATTATTCACATCTTCCCACCAAATATCTTCTTTCCCTTTAAGACTAAAGGTGGCTATCTTCGATTTCATGTTTTCTCGAATAGTTATGTAATCTCAAGAATTTATTCATCCCAAGAAACCATGCCTTTGCATCTTTTAACTTCTTCATTTATCCATCAAATGTAGGAGGATTCACTTTCTTAAACTTTTCAAGTAAAGTACCCCCTCCTCTAATAAGAATTATTACGATGATGATTGTGATGATGTCTCTTGGATGAGGAATTTGAATGATTCCCATACATACCAGTCCCCCCTATCAGGTGCATCTAGTGATCTTCCACCTCTAACTATGTCCCATATATCCATCATGTATCTCAGTACCGAGACCTTCTACTATAGGCTCCATTATTTTTCTCTTCCTTCTTTTTGATCGATCCTCAATTGTCCTTATTTCATCAACTTTGAAAAGCTCTAAATAATCATTTTATTAACATATAACTACTTATCCTAAGCCATTGCAAGTCTTTCTTGAGCCTCAACCGACATGTAATTTTGTTCTTTGAAACTTCTAATCTCTACCCTCGAGCTCCTCAATGTATCTATTATACCAAGGGAGTACTCTTCTCCTTGTTTCCCAACCGATCTATAGGGAGACTTTGTTATGTTTCCTATATTACTAGTGTATTCCCTTATTGTTGTTAGTGTATCCCATTTATTTCTATTTTTTCTACCCTCGTAGTCCCCATATTGTTATTATTGTACCCCATAAAAGCCCATTATTGTTATTATTGTGCCCTTACATTATTGTTTTTAGGTCGGCTAGGATTATATTATGACCCCATGGACTCCTACATATAGAAAGGAGGTTTTGTCATTTATATCATCCAATAATTTTTCATTTATGTAATCCCCCCCCTAAAAGTGATTGATTTCTAAGGCATTGATATCTCTTTTCTTCTACTTTGGGAGTTTGTTTCATAACACTTGGTATCGAAGCTTCGAATTCTAGGGTTTTGTTACTTCAAATGGGTCTTTCGTGGAATTTCTATCTATAATTTTTTTTGTACAAATTTGTGAAGCTACAAAAAAAACTAATTTGCAAAGAAATCCATAGGAACGTCATGTAAAAATTTTAGATATTGGTTTGCAATAATGGCGGAGATATGATCTCGTGGAAGTTAGGGTTTTTGCGTGCTCTCGAATTTCATCTCAAAGAGGTGACCATGGTAAAATCGTCATAACTCTCTCTCCGAGCATCGTATTTGAATTATGTAAAAATTAGCCTAAATTACATGGACTCGTAGTTTCATGTATATCAATTTCAAAGTTGAAGGAGGAAACAATGACATGTGGAACGTCGTAGAAATTTTCTCTATTGAACTAGTCCATAATTAGGCCATTACGGGAGATTGGACATAAATTTTCCTTGAAGAATCCAAATCAGGTCGGACATATGGCATTGGAAATTATATTCATAGTTCTACTAAAGTACCAAAGATAAAATCTCAAGGATCCGAAATTACATAGATACATCAATTTCAATATCAAGCTCCTCAAAAGCAAGAAAACAATGTGTGTATTTTTTTTTGAATTTCACAAGTCTTGTTTGAAAAAATTAGTTTGAAGTGATTCCAAGGGCGTATTGAAGCATATATATTAGTATTGGGTTCTAAAATGCCTCCCTAAAAAATAATTCAACACCCATTAAGCCCTTAGAATACTCTACTATGAATCATGAAGAGGAATAAGTGCAACATGATATATCAAAATTACAAGACCAAGTGCACCAATTTTCACTCTCATAAAGAGTAACAAAAAAATGAAATGGAAGTTTTGAAGAAAGGCATCGAAGCTAATATGGATGGTTTGAAGAAAGGCGTTGAAGCTAAGATGGATGGATTGAATAATGAAATCAAAACTAAGATGGATGGCATGGAAGCTAAGATGAATGACATGGAAGCTAAGATCGAGAAAAAAATGAAAGGCAACATGGAAGACATGAAGAATGATCTAAAAGCGGACATCGAAGGTTTGAAGGAAGATCCGACAAAATTTGATAAAATAAATGATTCCTAATGCCGTAAAGGTAGTAGAGGAAACTCGTGATGAGAACAAAATAAATGTTAATCGTGATTTCATAAACTCTAATTTTGGATTGAAGACCCACCATATTCCAAAGTTCGATATGAGGAAGTTTTTATGGCAAGGATTCTCGTAACGTGGATACTTCGGATGGATCAATATTTTGATCCCCATAATATGCAGTTATGCATTGCAACTTTATATTTAGAGACAAAATACATTTGTATGGTATCAATGGCTTTAATCTCATAAAAAAAAATGTCACTTGGTCAATTTTTTATGGAGGAAATGATATCACATTATGAGGATACAAAGAGCAACACCTTCTTTAGCCAATTGATAAATCTTAAACAAAAAGGGTTCAATGGTGGAGCACATTGAGGACTTCCAAAAATTGAATATAAGGGTAATTGATATTTCAGAGGAACACAAGATTGATGTCTTCATAGGGACTTTAAATGATAACATCCAACATGAGGTTCGCCTTTGGGAACCCGATTAATCGGAGAATGCATTCAGAGTTGGCAAGAAAAATTGAAAGTAAAATTATGGTGACAAAGAAGCCTACCACTCACATTTATAAAGATGGAAGTGTTTCTACTCCTAGACTTCCACAACCTACAAGGTTCACACCACAACAATTGGAAGAAAAAAAGAGCAAAAAGGGATTTTCTATGGTTGTGATAGAAAATAAACTAAAGGTCATAAGTGTGTTGATAAGAAATTATTTTACATAGATAGTGAAGAGGAGGAAGAAAATGAACAAGAAACTTCAAAATAAGAGGATATACACTAGGAACCAACCCTAGAGAAAGAAGAAATGAGTCCGACCTTATCCCGTAATTCATTAGCGGGATTTACCACTCATAAAACTCTCAATATAGAAGCACATATCAAGAAGAAAAATTTAATAGTGTTGATTGATTCGGTTCGTACCCATAATTTTATTCATCGTAAGGTAGCCAGGGGAATTGAATTGCTTCCTATACCCAACACTATAGTCTCAAGTGATGGTTGCAAATGGAGGAACTATAAATTTCTCTGGAAAAATTCCATAATATCAAGCTAACCATGGGGAAATATGTATTGAATAGTCTAAGGCTTTCCATTCCAATGGTAGGTTTTTGATGTTGTACTAGGAGTGCGATGGTTACAAACTTTGGGGGATGATAGATTTTAATTTTCAATAACTTTTCCCCGAAATATTTTTTGGAGGGGAAAGGGATGTCGAATTACGAGGTATCACAAGGAATTTTGGGAAATATAATAAGCTATAATGTCATGAAAAAAACTTATGAAGAAATAAAAACGAGGCGTAATTACACAATTATGCTCACATGAAGTTCCAATATCAAAATCATCTCTTTCTCCAAATCTTCAAAAAAATCTTGGACAATCATTCCAAGGTGTTTGAAACTCCCAAAAGTACTCCCACCTATTCATGATCATGATCATGCTATTCATTTTATTCCGTGAATTGTTCCTCCAAACATCGAGCCTTACAGAGATTGTTATTTCCAAAAGAGAAAAATTGAGTGTATGATTGCAGAAATGTTAGAGGCTAGTATAATTCAACCTAGTCAAAGTTCTTTCTCGCTCCAAAGTAGTATTGGTGCACAAGAAGGATGGATCATGGTGCATGTATCTGGATTATAGGGATCTCAATAAGCTCACTATTAAAGATAAATTTCCCATTCCTATGATTGATGAATTATTGGATGAATTACATGGAGAAATTTATTTTACCAAGTTGGATCTTCATTCAGATATAATCAAATTATCATGAATACTGGAGATATTCCTAAAACAACAATTCGAACTCATGAGGGTCATTATGAATTTTTTTTCATGCCTTTTGGCCTTACCAATGCACCTTCTCAATTCCAAGGGTTGATGATTTCCATTTTCAAACCCTTCCTTAGAAAAATTTGTGTTAGTGTTTTTTGATGATATACTAATCTATAGCAAGTCTTGGAAGGATCATGTTCAACATGTTGATAGGGTGCTCAAACTATTGGAGGAGAAACAATTATATGCAAAAAACCTCCAAATGTTTCTTTGAAGAACAAGAGGTGGAATATTTTGGTCATATTGTATATCGGGAGGGTGTTAAGGTAGACCCTAACAAAATTAAATATGTTAACGAATGGAAAGTCCCCACAAAAATAAAGTAGTTTTGAGGATTTCTTGGGTTAACAAGGTATTATTTCAAGTTTGTTAATAATTATGGGAGAATAGGACCACCTATAACAACATTATTGAATAAAGATGCATTTTTCATGGACTCTCGAAGCAACTAAGGCCTTTGAACATCTTAAAGAGGCAATGTGCCTAGCATCGTTCTTATCTATGTCAAACTTCACAAAAACCTTTATTGTGGAGTCCGATGCCTAAGGAAATGGAAATGGTGCTATTTTAATCCAAGAAGGAAGATCCATTACTTTTTTAAAGTCATCCAATCAAAGGAAAGTATTTATAGAAAGATATTTATGAGAAGGAAATGACGACAATACTAAATGCACTAAAGAAATGGAGACCTTACCTAATGGGAAGACACTTCAAGGTAAAAATTGATCATGATAGCGTTAAATAATTTTTGGAACAAATAATATATTTAGAAGAGGAACAAAAATGGGTCACATATATGTTGGTTTATGGCTTTGAAATCATCTACAAAAAGGGGAAGCTAATTTTTTTTGTAGATGCACTCTCAAGAAAGGATGAGGAGGTGGAAGCATTTCTTTGCGCCATTTATATTATCCAACCAGATTGGATAACTAAGCAAGGGAGGAATGGAAGAATGATGAAGAATTTTGGACACTCATTCAAAAATTGCAGCAAGATCCCAGTACATCTAATACATTTATCTGGAAAATAGTTCCGTATGGTACAAAGATCGCTTATATCTTTGTAAGAATTCCCAACTAAAACAAAATATTCTTTTGTAATTGCACACCTCTCCTATAGGAGGACACTCAGGATTTTTAAAAACTTACCACAGGTTGAAGAAATATTTTTTTTGGAATGGCCTTAAATCAGATGTTCAAAAGTTTGTGGCAGAATGTTTGGTTTGCAAGAAAAATAAAATTAAGACAATTAAGACCCCGGGTTTTCTACAACCTTTATCCATTCCAAGTCAACGTTGGGAGGAGGTTTCAATGTATTTTATCATAGGTTTACCTAAGTCCGAAAGAAAGAGTGTCATCATGGTGGTAGTTGACAGACTTACCAAGTATGCACACTTTTGTGCATTATCTCATCCATTTAAAGAAAATACATTTGCTACTACATTTTTGGAAACAATTGAAAAGCTACATGGAAACCAAAAGATTATTGTGAGCGATAGAGATCCCATTTTCACTGGAAATTTTTGGATGGAATTATTTTCTTGTTTGGGAACTCAACTAGCTCATAGCTCACTCTTATCATCCTCAATCCAATGGCCAAACTGAGATAGTGAACAAATGTTTGGAAGGATGTCTTCATTGTTTTTTTATCTCGATAAAAAAACATAGTGGGTCAAGTGGTTACCTCTCGTCGAATGGTGGTATAACACTTCCTTCCAGATCGCAACAAAAATGACCCCATTTATGAAACTTTATGGATATCATCCACCGTCCATCACATAATCTTTAAGAGAAAATTCTAAGGTTCAAGCGAAAGGGAAGATCACATCGAGAATCAACAACAATTTCTCCAACTCTTAAAGGATAACATAAATTTGGCACAAAATCAAATGAAACAATAGCCAAATCAACATCATAGTGAGAGAAGTTTTTATGTAGGAGAATGGGTGTTTTTATGGCTACAACCATACAAAAAAAATGTCCCTCAAGCAAGCTAAGAAGGATAATGAATTATCGCCAAAGTACTATGTTTCTTAAAAGGTGTAGGAAAATATTGGTACTATGGCATACAAATTGGAGCTTCCTACTTCTTCACGAGTGTACCTAGTTTTCCATGTTTCATGCTTGAAGAAGGTTATAGGTCATAAAATTTTAGTTCAAACACTATTTCCAGAATTTGATGAGGAAGGAAAATAATATTGGAACCTGAAGAAGTCACATAAACAAGAACTCAATATTTATGAAATCGATCAATTTCGGAGTATCACATCAAGTGGAAGAACTTACCCATCGAAGATTCCACATGGGAGGATGGGAATTTTATACAAAAGCATCCAGAGCTACTCAAGAATTAAAGATAACACGTTTTTTTAAGGAGAGGGGAATTTTAGGTCCCTATATTACTAGTGTAGCCTCGTTATTGTTGTTATTATAGCCCCTTATTGTTATTTTTGTACCCCTATAGTCACCATATTGTTATTATTGTGCCCCATAAAAGCCCACTATTTTTATTTTTGTGCCCTTACATGATTATTGTTAGGTCGGCTAGGATTATATTATGACCCCATATATAAAGGAGGTTTTTTTCATTTGTATCATCCAATAATTGTTCATTTATGTAATGTAAATGAGGCTTCCCCATCGAAGTGGATGATTTCTAATACGTTGATCTCTCTTTTCTTCTATTTTGGGAGCTCGGTTTCATAACATACTCATGAGAACCGTAGTCTACCATTTTACTTGTCATCTTGGATTCTCTTCTTCCTATAAGTGTACCATGTCGTATAAACCAAATAGATACCAAAATTAAATCCATACCTCGATGATGTTTAGGGGAGGCTTATCTCATCCGCAAGATCAGTCCCACATTAGCATGTACATGTATAATCATAAGCATATACATATAATAACATAACAACATAAAAACATCATGCATGACCATACCAACCGTATACCATGACCCCATGCATGACAACCATAAGACTAACAACATCGACTTACCCAAAGAGAGTGAAACGCACTCATGTACGACCCCCGTAACACACCTTCTCCCACATTTACCCACTTTTCACTCGGCTTTCCTAGGGTAAATATGACATGAGGGTTACTATGATCAGACTCAACCTTCTATATGACCTTAGAAATGGAGTCGACAACCTAATACCTTCCTAACTTCCCTCAAGTGCCACAAGACCTTCAGAGAAACCCAACCCCTCTAGGTGTCCAAACCTTCGGATAAATCTCTTTTTCCCTTACTTAGAGCCCCCATTCGCTCCCTTTCCAAGGCCTCCAAGTGACTATTTATCTCCGAAATCACTCCCACAAGTCTACTTGTAGTGACTATGGACTTTGTTACTCGGCTCTATGCCAATGACTTTCGAATTATAAGCCACTTTTCCAGGGCTAGGACTTAGGCCTATTCCTAGAACTTAATGAAACTTCCAGAGATGATAAGTGACTTAGAGAAAATTCTTTTAAATCAAAAACTCGAAACCAAGACTTGAACTCGACCTTCCCCTAACCAGGACTAACATTTCGTTAAACACTCGGGTAAATATGCAACCTATAGTTCATGAATGTAAGTTTGAAAATAAGGGATCGAAAACTTATCTTAGGTTTGACAAGAAGGGTCACTTCCTTCTCATATTACTTTGCATAACATCAATTAGGTCTTCCATTCATTATTCATTCGATTATAAGTAAAAACATGAATAAACCCATGACTAAGATTTTTCATATAACCATGCTTATAACCAACATATAACCAGATAAATAACAATGAGAGAACAAACCATTAAATCCACATAATAACAATTGTATTTCCTTATCAAAATCAATAGAAACTCATCTCTTATTAGATATAGGAAAAATCCAACTAGGTTTGGGACTTCCATGTACCACTCGACCATAGATTGGCAAAACCAATTCTTTATTTCAACCAATCACTCCCATTTCATATTCCAAGCATGAATGTGGGATCTTATGGGATAGAATAATCCAAACACAACCAAGGGAATCCATAGGTTGAACCACCTCCACCCTCACCATACCATATCTCAAGTAAATCGTGTCGAGATCACAAAATTGAACCGAGCTTGGATTCCTCAAAATTTATTCTCCAATACCTTGAGGAATTTTCCCGTATCCAACCTCATGCTTTACTCGTGTATCCCGCCATTATCGATCAAGGGATTCCTAAGCCGTTGGGAATTTTCCCGAGACCACCTCACCTAGATCCAAAATATTATGGTAATCTAAAGCTCAAACCAAGAAAAACCCCATCACACCATTACTATCTGGAAAATGGAAAGGGTACGAAAAAAATCCACTCTTGAACTCGTAAAAACCCATGCCAATGATATCAAAAGAACCAAATACCAACATGAACATACCATGCATGTCAAAACAAGCTAGGAAATCATACATGAAACCTATTGCTTGCAATTATTCCCTCGTTGAAGTCGCTTGATCTAACTATTCCTTGGTTGATCCATGTTTTCCTTTTTCTTTCCTTTCCTTAGTTTTTTTCTTCCTTTTTCTCATTTCCTTTATTTCTCCTCTTGGTGCTCGTCTCCTCTCTAAGAGTAATTCCAAACCGAACTAACAAAAAATAATACCAATTAATGATATGAGATATTTTTTATTAATTAGGCCTCTATTTAATTCAATTTTTCCATTATTTTCCTTCATTTTCCTCCTCACATGCAACCTATGACCTTTCACCTTCCTTTTCTCCTAATTTCCTTTATTTTCATAAATAAAATTCCAATAATACACTTTTTTCCTTTTCAAATTCTTAGTCGTAGCCTTTTCCAATTTCCCCTTAGCCATAAATAGATCAAGTGATGCCCACTAGGATATTTTTTCCCAATATTAAGCTTGGAATAAGTTTCCCTTTAATCGTGGTCTTATTTTTTCCTTTATTAACTTTTATTACATGAACTTTTAACTCTGGGGTTGTTACATGTTGTTTCCTAGGTAAATAACAAATGATAGAAAATTTTGTTAGGTAATTTTAATTCTCTAATTTTATCTTAATGGAGACTTATTTTATAGTATTAATTTCATCCCATCCCCGTAATAAAAAATATTAGTTAATAGGCCTTGGGAACTAGAATTGGATGGAATTATGGAATTTAGAAAACATGCTAGAGATAATCATGAGGAAAATCTAGTGTTTTGGAGATCATGAATGTGTGCCCTCAATTAGTTATTCAAAGATACATCAATTTTAACATTAGGATCGACTTGTTTTGTGTTTTGTAGAAAATATAACAACGAGATTCAAATTGATCTTATAATGTACTAAAACAAGGTACTGAATCCTTCTACAACTTGCGGAAACAAAACATGATTACACAACCACATATCAAGTAAGAGAAAGATACAATCAATCGGACAAAAAAATATGTATCTGGGGAAAGCACACTGCCTAAAACCCCGTTATCTATCTATTATATAATTTCAAGACCATGAAACAATACAATTCTTTTCTCTCTAAGAGAAACTCTCGCACTCTGCCAACTGTCTCACTCTAATTTAAGCAAAATTAGTCAATAATTTAACCAATTCTTAGCCTCTGCTTAGCATGTCATGCTCATGCATTCTTGGAGGAATTTTCTCCCTATTAAATAGGAAATTACCTTGAATTGATTGTGCAATCCATCCTTGGCCTTCACATGACTCTATAACTAACCTGTACAATTTTCTAATTATACAACTGATAGTTATTATCCCTTTAGCCTCAGTCTCAACTGGCCCTTCCTTAGAAATGACATGCAAAAACTATTTATAGAGAATTATTAGTTAACTAATTGATCACTACTTGTGAATTAAATCCAATTTAATTCACTAGACCTCTCAATAGCTCGTCACTCAGTTAGAATTAATTAAATTGGTTTTAACTCAATTTCTTGAGTTAACTAATTATAACTCACAAAGAACTATAATTTGACACCCTTAAATCATGGGAGATATATACATGCCTCCTCTCTGGCCCTCAACTCAAATTTCCTAAGCTAACTCAGTCATTCTGAACTATTTAACTAATACAAGTTTTCATGAGATGAAATTACAATTTCTCTTCAAATTTAATTAAGGGAAAATTAAATCAAAAGCCTCCTATGGGGTTCCATTTATTGGTGACATTTCAACACTCCCTCTCAACAAGAAATGGATTATATTCTACCCCAATCCTGCCTCTGTGGAATTCAAATTTTCTTTTTTCCAGTGCCTTCGTCATTATGTCTGCATCCTCCTCCTCCGTGGGAATGTATTCTAATGACATAATCTGCCTATGAACACAATCTCAAAGATGGTGATACCATATATATCAATATTCTTGGACCTATCATGGAATACTTGATTAACCAAGATTTTGATGCAACTCTCGTTATCACAATGTATCACTATCAGATCCATCTGATGACAAAACAAGCCAACAAGTATCTTCCTCATCCAAATGGCCTCGCTTGTTTCCTGACTAGATGCCATGTACTATGCCTCTACTGAACTAAGTATAACCGATCTTGTTTTCCTGTCGTACCAAGAAACAGATGTTGATCCTATGTTAGAGATGCCTATTGATGTGCTCATCCTATCGGATGGGATCCCTTCCCAATCTTCATCAGTGAAGCCTTGAAGCTTCACTCCCACTGTTTGTATGTACCATAATTCATACTCTATATTTCCTCTGAGATATCTCAACATATGCTTCCCTACCTTCCAAAAGATCTTCATAGCCTAAACCATAGCTTGGCTCAGTTGGTTAACTGCATAGAATATGTCAGGTCATGTGTTCACCAAATACATGAGTGAACCCACAAGCTTCTTGTAAATAGTATCATACACTACTTCACCCGAAGTAGCATCCTCCTTCCTCCAGTTTTCTGCTAGATGAGTCTCGATGGGTTTGTTTCCCTCCATGTGGAAATTCCTAAAAATCGCCTTAGCATACTTTCCCTCAAATACAAATAAATCCCCATCTATTTTCCATATTTCCAATCCAAGGAAACAGTGCAAGAGCCCCATGTCCTTCATGTCAAATTCTCTTGTAACATCATCTTTGAAATTATTTATTAGTTTTTGTTCACCTATCACTATTATATCATTGACATATATCATTAATACAATCATTGAAATTTTATTTACTTTCCTAAGTTTATTGAAGGTATAGAGTGTAGTATAGGAATGCTAATGTTAATATATCTTCTTTAATATTTTTATTGTAAAACAATTTGTAGACGATGTTCTATCTCTTTTATTGTTATTTGAAATGCATACATTATTAAAAATATGTTGAAAGTTGCAAACCTTGTAGGAGCTAAATGAAATAATGGACTCTTCTTATGAACAAATGTATTTATAATATATTTCTCATAGCTCCAATCAAATACGAATTTCATGTACATGAAATTTCTTAGATTATCTTACACAGTGGATGAACCCCAATTTAAAATGACCAAGTATAATATCAAATGTTTTTTTTTTCTTAACCCTCATACATTAAAATAAACAAATAATTGCATGCTAGTTAGTAAGAATGAACGTTGACTTTTTCTTCTGAGCTATGAAATGTATAACATGATTGCTCCATCCACAAAAGTTTTGTTCCAATTATGGATAACATCATGATTCTTATGTCCAAGAATTTCAAACTCATTGTAATCTGTAAATTTATTCTGATGTAAACTACAAATGATTTCTCACTCATTCTCATAGATTGAAATCAATGCATCTAGTTAGATTGTTCAATAATGAAATTAATGAATCTCATTCATAATATATTAACTTGTATGGTAAATTTATTACTATACAATCCATAAATGATCTCCCACTCATTCTCATTTATTAAAATCAATACATTAATTATTTAACAAGTACAACTTCATAATTATTTTCACATTTATTTGGACTAATTCACCATAGGAATATAGCTTCAAATATGTATGAGATATTCACCTTGCTCAAAATAATGTTTCCTAATTAGCCTCGGAAATGAAACACGACCTATCAATAGACAAAGTTTGAAAATCTCTCTAGCTTCACAACAGAATTTACCCTTCTCTTCTTTCTAGCTTAGTGCCTAAGATTTTTTATATTTTACATGTCTAGGAAGATGATTGAGTCAAGTAGTGCACGCTACATATTTGTATTCCACCTAGCCATAACTGCAAACTAAATTATTGGAGCCACTTAGCCATATCAATTGCAAATTCAATTATTGGGGCATCATCACAACACTTTGTGTGCTATTAAACCATGTCAAATAGAAACTTAGTTACACAAGAATTATCGATCACCTAGAATCCCTCCAAGTTATTGTAATTTCATTTTACTCATCATAATTAATTTACTTCCACCTTAACTTAATTTCAACATATAATTTACTTTCCTTCATATTGCAACACCACATTATTGTCTTCCAAATGTCCCCCCCTATATTAATTTTACCACATTAAGCACCTATGTGAACATTTATCATTATTATTCATTGTTTCTTTTATAAAGATATGGTTTTGTTCCTCAGTTATTTTATTCAAATTTTCATTACTTGCAACTCGTAAAAATTCATGAAATCTAAATACTCTCATTTGGTTATTTACTTTGAAATTTAATAAACATTATTTCAATTTATGAGTACTTCATTGATGTAATATAATTTAGATTTCAAAAAAACTTCTCAAACTTGTACAAACACATAAAAACATCCATTTATTAAATGATCTATAATATTTTCAAAGGAAACTTGCACATAATGACTATTGCATATCTTTCGCAATTGGATTCACCATCCCATTTGTACTTGCTTCTACTAATGATTGAGTACAATAGATGAAGACGCATATGTTATCATCTATATTGTGACAGGTATTGATATTTCTTAATAACAACATTAAATGTGCATGCTAATTGATAATTTGGTGATTATTATATGACAATTGTCATGATTAGTCCTTTATAGTATAACTGATACTATATATTGATATTTTTTAATAAAAACATTAAATGTTCATGCTGATTGATAACTTGGTAATTATTATATGGAAATTAGCATGATTGTTTTACTTGATTTAAAATTATTAAATTAATTTCCTACATAATGTTGGGGGATTGGCTCATGAGGAAATGTTCTATGAAACTTGGTATTATTGAGTGTTATTATAATGGTGAGTTGGGAAAATATACGTGGGAACATGCATGCTACTAATAGCATCATAAGTGGCAATGAGGCCACTAGGAACATGCATTCATATGAACTTGTGAATGCAAATGTAAAACTGAGTGTCTAGTGTCATAACTACTTTAATCTCTAATCATTACACTAACTAGGATGTGAGGTAGGCATGTCATAGGAATGCACATGTTCCTAGTTTTCTCTAATTTGTATATGCCCATGGGCCTTTTTTACCTCATCTTGGACCATGTGATGTGTTTTTGGGATCTCATAGAGATAACGGTTTCCCCCTTGTTTTAAATTAAGGAAAAATTCAATGGATTTGATCTCCTTATAGTTCTACGTAATCATTCCAATGAACTCTCCTTCTTCTTTTTTTCTAAAATTCTGCTTTAAAGTGGAAAATAAAAACCTAAATGATGCCTTAAACACAAGCACCTTATTGAATTGTAGAAGTCTTGGTTACCATGGACCATAATGAGAATTGAAACCCATCATCACCAAACCTTAAATCAGAACAAACAAACCAAAACATGTTGAAATGGCACTGTAAAGGGGGCTTCTGATTTACTTTTCCCTTAATTAAATTGGAAGAGAAATTGTAATTTCATCTCATGACAACTTGTATTAGTTAACTAAGTCAGAATGATTGAGTTAGCTTAGGAAATTTGAGTTGAGGGTCAGAGAGGAGGCATGTAGAGTTCTCATATGATTTAAGGGGGTCTAATTATAGTTATTTGTGAGTCCTAATTAGTTAACTCAAGAAATTGAGTTAAAATAAATTTAACTAGTTCTAACTGAGTGATGAGCTAGTCCAATGAATTAAATATGATTTAATTCACAAGTAGTGATCAATTAGTTAACCGATAATTCACTATAAATATATTTTAATTATCAGTTCTAAGGAAGGCCCAATTGAGACTGAGGTTAAAGGGATGATACCTTCCAGTTGTATAATTAAAAAATTGTACAAGTTGGTTATAGAGTAATTTGGAGGCCAAGGATGAATTACACAATAAATTCAAGGGAATTTACTATATAATAGGGTGAAAATTCCTCTAATAATGCCTGAGAAAGGAAGACTAAGCAGAGGCTGAGAATTGGTTAAGTAATTGACTGATTTTTCCTAGATCAGAGTGAGACAGTTAGCAGAGTGCAAGAGTTTCTCTGAGAGATAAAAGAATTTTATTGTTTCATCATCTTGACTTTATACAATATATAGATAGTGGGATTCTATGTAGAGTGTTTTCCCTAGCTACATCTTGTGTTGTGTGATTGATTATCTCGTTCTCTTACTTGTTATGTGATTGTGCAATCATGTTTTTTTCCGCAAATTTTATAAGGATTAAGTATCTTGTTTTAATACATTATAAGATCATTTTCAATCCCGTTGTTAGATTTTCTACATGGTATCAGAGTGCCGAGAATAAAAATAAGAAGAGAAGAACAAATTTTGTTATAATCATGTTCGAATTTTCATATTTATTCTTCAGGATCCAGCAACAGATCAAGATGTCTTTCAATGGATTGAGAGTTGAATATGCCCTCGAGGAAAATATGAATTACATTGCATGGAAGACAGGATGGAGGTAGTTATCGACGACAATGGACTAAAGGCTTTAATTGATACTAATGTCCTTCAGACTGCAAAAATAGATTCTCAACTTCTTGATGCATGGAAGAATAATGTAGAAAAGGCAATAAATATCTTCCTAGAGGGAGTTTTATATCATATTGTCTCGAGTCTCCATAGAAAGGCGACTCCATATGCTATGTGGAGGGCCTTAACAGATCTGTATCAAAATAATAGTGACCATAGGAAGTTTCCACTGAAATAAAAGCTTAGGAAGGTCAAAATGGATAAGGGTGACACGATCAAAAAATAATTGGTGAAGTTCATTCATTGTCGAGATGAGCTTGGAAGTGTTGGGATAATTTTTTCCCCAGATGATTTGGTGAGCCTAGCTCTTCTAGGCCTTCCCAAGAGCTAGCATAGCTATCGAATTCTGTTAATGAGGGGGGAGAAGCTACCAGATTGGGAGTGACTATGGTTTGATCTTACACAAGAATAAATTCAGCAGAGTACCAAATATGGATCCTCATCAAACACTGATGATGAGGAGAACTATGCCTTCGCTAGAAATGCGAATAAAGGAAAAGGGAATACATCCCATTCCAAATATTAGTCTAGCAAGGTAGGCAAGAAGCAAGACTTGCAAAGGTAAAATGTTTCAACTATCAAGAGCATGGACACTATGCCACAAATTGTCCATAAAAGAAGAACAACAAGAAGGCATCAAAAGGAGCAACAGGTGAATCATTGGCTTCACAGCGTGAGTTGGGCTTCACTCTCATTGCATGCATGGTGTCATCGGTGATAGGTTATGTGTGGTACTTGGATAGTGGATATTCATTCCATATGATCGACAACATATAATTATTTAGTAGCTTGGTAGAGAAGGATATCTAGATGCACATCGAGATGGGTGACGAAGGGAGGTATAGTGCTACCAATGTAGGTATAGTTACCTTTCAAAGGGAGTTAGGTAATACGCTCACATTAAAAGATTTCATGTATGTTCCTGTGCTAAATAAGAATTTGGTTTATGATGCTATGTTGGAATATCACGTCTATGATGTGATATTTAGTGAAGGAAAGGCATTCCTTCATCACAAAGCCACGAGAAAGGTGAAAAATATTGGGGATCGAGTAAAGAATCTCTACAAACTGGATGTAGAAGACTCTGAAACACTAAGCACTAAACCAGAGAGGTTGGGGAGCCGAGATATCAGTGGG
>JAXQQM020092620.1:0-107480 GCA_034641835.2 Pinus albicaulis | reverse complement strand
ATATTTTCATATTTTCAAGAAGTAGGATGCTATGAGTTCTGTGATAAAGTGTAGAAGGTCCAAAGTCACTTGCAGTTGACCAAGCTTTTTGTCCTTAACCTCCATGACCACAAAGTACATTTAGCTGGAGTGAATTTTGAGCTCACCACCAATGCAATCTCTATGGCCACTGGAATACCTTGCATGGGAGAGATATGGTTCAAACAGGTGTATCTGGACCTCAACCATTATCATCCCTTCTTAAAACCAAGTTTCCAAGCTAATTGAAAAATCATTTTCCCCTTTTCTCATTTGTTGGACAGATATGTTCCTTTGATGAAGATCATTATGAAATAATTCACCTGTGAGGGTAGGTTTTCTAGAGTCTACTCCTACCACATAAGACTACTCATGCATTTTACTAAAGCCAAACTGCTCCATTTTCCCTACTACCTTTGTAAAAGTATTGAGAAAATGTCATCCATTGTGAAAAACAAGCCTCCCTCCCAACACATGTCAAGTCTCTTCCACCATTCCCTCATCAAAATGATTGCCTTACACCAATTGGAGCAACAAGGCATCCCATGGGATTTTTTCATCGCCCATGGTGTTTTCACAAGCCCACAACCTCTCCCTCTGCAAATTTTACTGTCATCATCTCAGATTCCTCCTCACACACCTCCATCACCCTTCATTGACCACGATTCATTCTCTTCATATGAATCTTCTCCCCAAACAAACATCCCTCTTTCACCTTCTCCTAAAAACTCAGGAGAGGAAGAAAACAGTGACAAGGAGGAACATGACAGTCAAAAAGAAAATTACAGTCAAGGAGAAGAAACAAGTGATGAAGAGGAGGAAAGTGAAAGTGAAGAAAGTGAAAATCATGGAGAAGATACAAAAGAAAATGAAGAGGAGGCAGATGAAAGTACTAATGATAAGGGCAATAACAAGGAAGAAAGAAGTGAGCCAAATATGAACAAGAAGACCAAAACAGTGAGCCAAATGGAGATGAAGAAGCAGATGAAAGCAGTAAAGAAGACAGTGACCAATATGAAAAAGAATCAATTAAAAAAGATAGTGATGACAGAGAGGAAGAAAACAGTAACCAAGATGAACATGGCAGTCATGAAAGTGATTATGATGATGAAGAGGCAGTTGAAAGCAGTGAAGAAGACAAAGAAGGCCAAGGTAGTGAGCTAGGTAAATATGAATAAATAGATGATAACCAAGAAACAAAAGAATATTTTGAGTAACAAAACAGTCAAGATGAAAGAGAAAACAATGAGCATAATGACAGTGATAAAATGGACAGTGAAAAAGATGGAGATAGCAGCCAAGAGAAAAAGGTAGATTTAGAAGAAGAAGACAATACGCATGACAGTAAGGAACATTCAAACAGTGAAGAAGGTACAAATGCAAGCATTGATACAAAGACAGAGCTTGAAAGTGAACACAGTGGGTCAAATAGTGAAGAGGAGGACAGTCATGAAGATGAGAATGCATCAAGCCATGATGAGGACACCTCTAATCATGACAACAAAGAAAATGAAAATGAAAATGATAATGATGTAAGTATGGAAGATGACAATGTAGAGTACATGGAAGAAGATAACAATCATGAAAATCTTGGTAGTGATGCTAGCATGAGAGAAAGTGAAAATTTCTCTCCAAAAAGCATTCAAGGGCAAAGTGAGGAAGACAAACATACAGAAATCCTCAATGAGAAGACAAACAGCCTTAAGGTCACCAATGATCAAGGTATTCAAGTGAAACATGTTAAAACTTGTATTCTCACTTAACAAAGAGGATCAAGGCAAGTGTTTGTTGACTCTAAGAGGCAAGGGGCCTTGCCATCTACTTCAACTCAAACATTGGAAAAAGGTAAGAAAAAAGTGAAAGAATAAGAGGAAGATCATGAAAAAGAAAGAGAGTTTGAACTCATTCACATAGACAATGATGATGAGAATGAAACAAGAATTTCAAACTCCCTCCTCCAAGATAGGAATTCACAAATCAAGGACTTGGAGACTGAATTGGAAAGATCAAAGGATGTCATTCACTTTTATCAAATGCAAAACAAGAAAATGAGTGTCCAACAAGCCAACCATGAAACAAGAACACTCAGGTACCAAAAAGAGGCTCAAAGGGCATAGGTGAATTTGGTAGAATTCATGGGCACTTATGAGGAGAGTAGTGGTGAGGAGGGTCAAACTAGAAGGAGACCTAGAACTATGGGTCTTAGGAAAGCATTGGCAAAGCAGAGAGAAGAAGAATCAGCCCAAGCAAAACAAATTTCTCTCCAAGAACTCCTTGCACTAGAAATTGAACATGATAAGGAATCATGGCTTGAGAGGGCTAACACACACCTTGAGGCCAATTTGGAGAAGGCCAATAGAGACTTGGATCTACAGGGAAGGATGGTTAAACATTATGCTCAAAGAGAACAATTTGCAAGGCAAGAACTCAAAAAGGCCAAAATTGAGATCCAAGCACTAAAGGAGGAAAAGGACCAAGATAGCCATGGTATTTTGGCTCAAGCTTCTCTACAGGTCTCTGAAGACCCATGAGGCCCCTATCTACGAAATTTGGGAGAAATTGAACAAGTTTTTATTTTTTTGCAAAATTTTGAGGCTAGGAGCACAACACACCCTGTGCTACGCTCTTTTCCAGGGAATCTTCAGGAGAAAATCCTTGCATTTTTCGATTCATCATCATGATAGGAGCATGATCACCAATTTTCAGCTCAATTGGAGTTGTTTTGGTCCCCCAAAAGGGTAAAAAACACTCATTTTTTCACCATTCTTCCCACTTTTCATAGCATGTGTTGCGCTCCTACCAATCTTGGAATTTTCACTTTTTGGACAGGTTTTAGAGTTCATATTGAAGAAAAAAATATAGATCTAGAAATTATACTTCAAGGGCTTTCCAACAAGCCATCACAGAGCCTTTTCCAACATCAGGAAGGCCTTCAAAACATGGTTGTAAGAAGGCCCAATTTTTCTGTTCCTGTGTTGCGCTCTTGGCATGCAAATTCAAATTTGACACACAGTGCTACGCTCCTATGGTTGAAAAGTTAGAATGTGTGTTTGGCAAGTTTTTGTAGGCTTGTTAGAGCCTAAAGGTCAATTTAATTGCTAAAAATGGCCGGAAATATATTTATTTTAGATGTTTTTGTGCCTTGGGCCTTGCAAGGCCTCAAGGACAATATAGATACTTTGATTAGCCAATAGACTTCTAGATGCTCTATTAGGCTTTCCTCTTCCTTGCTTGTTATATAAGGAATGAGGATTCATTGTAAACATTGGGATTTTGATGTGTTTAAGAGCAATACATGGTTTTCAGAAGTTGAAGAACAATCTAGTGTTGTGCAGCTTGTGGATGATTTTCCTTGTTGATAATGATGAAGGTTTGCTTGCAGGATTCCTAAGTTTAGTTAATGGTGAAGTATCTCTTATTTGTTCATATTTTTCTTGTTTTTCATATGTCCATCTTTCTATATTGCAATAGCTTAGAAGAGTATATGATGAGAAATGTTGTTAGAGGCACCTAAGTCCTCCTGTTTGCTATTGTCTTCATGTTTTCTTCTGCTGGGTTAGTTTAAGGAATTATCAATTGCTCCTTAGGCCCGCCTAAGCTTGTTTATTTCATTATTGGATTAATATGCTAGTTTACAAACATGATTCATGGTGAGCCCTGCTTGTTTGATGCTATCTAAAATCTGTCTTGAAATCTCACTTTGATGTATTGATTGATTTAGAAGGCTTCGTAAGAGGTCTTGTTTCAATCTGCTCTTGTATATGCTTATCATTTGCTTCAAAGTTTTATGGTTGAATGAATGATGTTTTAGAGTTCCTCTTCTTTATTAATGATATTTTCCCTTCATATGTTTTTCAAATCTTGAAAGTAGAATCATTAAAGTTAGATAGTTGTCTTACTTCATTTGCTCCATCGATTGTATATCTTTTAAATGTATTTGTTTAAAAATATTAGTTATTGAGTAAATGGTGTACTTACCTATGAATAGTATATTTCTATTATCAGTATTAAATATCTTCTATGTTCATAGTGTATTTGATGTTGATTTTAATCGCTCTTCTTGTTCTTACCTTGTCTCCAAACCACGTCCATTCACTACACATAAATCTTGCAAGATCCATTAACTTACACTAGATTTTCCTGTGATGTACCTAGATTCACATCTAGATATCAATGACGGCAAACTCCATCTCCCAATTATTTTATAACCTCTCACTCACCTATCCCATTCATCATCTTACCCCAACCAAAAACAAACAATAAACCTACACTTAACAACTAGCCTAAATCAAACACTTAAAGGTAACAAGCCTACATCCTTCGCAGACAATAGAGAGATTCTCTGTGTCCAGAAGGCTAGGTCCTAGGACTCCAAAGACTCCAGTATGTGATGTTACCCCGTGCATTTGTTCTATCAACATGAACCACTGACACTCAATACAATGGCTGCATCACGATGCAGATCGAGTACATAGTAGGCCTAAGAAACTATAGACTCATTTAACACTCAGTTAAACTTTGAAAATCCTGTGATTTTTAACCACCCTATCACTATCAATAACACAATGGTGACTGCGATGAGGACTCCTTCCTGAAGGCTGATACCCAAGTATCCCTGACTTCAAAAACCTCACAAATCATAGAGAACTCAAGTCGTCACCTATAGAGTAGAATCTAGTTGTTTCAACCATCCTAGCAAAATTATGACCTAGTTATAGGACACTCTACAAACTCTGCATACTTCTTAAGAGAATCCTAAAACCCCAAAATTCCTAGATTGCATTTGTCTGTTGGTGGCCTAACATAGACACATATCTTCAAACAACTAGTGTATCCAATCAGAAAACTCCAAATTTCAGTAGGCCTTCCACCCCATTAGTGTCCATAGACTCCTATAGATTGTGCCGAATCAACCCCAGAAACCTAGTCACAATAATCGTGTGAGTTTAGCAACACAAAAAGGTAAACTTTTAAAAAAGTTCAAAAAATTTTCAGCCGCTCTAAATTTTGAGTTTGAAACTGCTCATCAAGAATCACAATTAAATCTCATCTAGACCCAAACCTCCCAATATATTTGACGAATCTGTGGAATGATTTGTGGCAAACTTCAAAATCGAAACGAATTACTATTAGGACTCATTCATAGCAAGCTTTGTAATTTTTAAAAACGTCAAGTCAGCAAGATCCCCAAATAGACTTGAAAAATTGCCAAGAAACTTTTAACCAAGTCACAAAGTAGGATTGACCATACTGACCTTGAGCCCATAACAGAAGGTGAGCCCAGCTGAGAATCTTCCTTCTTCACCACCGATTTCCAACTTCCACCACTCGGGGTTCTTTCACTCCCAAGTCTTCTTAGAATTCGTTTATCGCCCACATTTCCCACCACACCCATTCACACCTCCATCAGGTAAACCACTCCATCTCATTTCACAAACTATCCTTGTAAATCCACCATCAGCTCTCATCATGGCAAAGATGAAGTGCACTTGCAGTTACCACAACCATCAAAATTTTGCCTAATGATTACCAATCTTGAATCCTACACGTATCATTGCTTATTTCACTGCCTAACAAAGATGGATAGAATAAATGATGTTGATCATACGGAATTAGAAGAGGAAATCATGGGAAGATGAGGATAGTTTTCCAGCCTAGGAGGAGAAGCTAAAAATGGTTTTAAGAACTTGAATCCCAACAAAGATATGAGCCCCCACTTACTGTAAACTTCATAAACAAGTGGGAAATCAAGAGAAAAACCCTCCAAACTCTTCGAATATAACAATCTTAAGAGGAATACGGGAGAGAGGGTGTCCTGCATTATTGCACCAAGTTTAACAGTATTCCAATGCCCTCCCACTTCATATGAAACCACTCATTTGGCCTTAGTCTAGCACCCTGCAGGTTTTCACTCCCGACATGGCTTATCGGCCTAAGAGGAAAGAGAGCCCCTAACTTTAGAATACATGTAAAAAGGAAAACTAGAAGTGTAGAGGCTTAACCTAATTGAAAAGAGAGCTAGGCTAAGATCGTAAACAAAGGGTAACCTACAGATGAAATCCAGCCCTCAATCTTTTCATCCGTACTCTCCTCCCAAGATTGACAACCTACTTAGAACCAATATAAGAATGATGGAGAAAATACATAAATGAAAGAACACTCTGTGAGAACCAACCAAATCCCCAAAATGTTAAACCGGAACTAACCTAGGAGAGACCCACCCCAAATCAGCATGCGGAAATGTGATCAACAACAGACTACCCTTCCAAGATAACTATGTAGTTGAAGGGGAAAGAGATATTGAAATCGGATGAAAATCACCTGGGTAAATTAATAGGCTCATAACGAGGGTGATGTTTTTTCATAGAAGAAGAAGTTATTTTTCCCTGAATCTAGATGAAACAAACCATGAAGATTCTGAAGACTACGTAGTTAGATTGAAAATGCTTATGTCGGAAGTCCACAGCAATATGACCTTAGAGCAAGAAAACTAAGACGCAAAACAATCCTAGACATTGTTGTTAGAAAACCCTCAAAACATCCTTAAAAGAATGTAGACAATAACAACAACATGGCTTAGAAAATTATCATAAAAAAGGTAAAATTAGCTAAATCAAGGGTGACACAAGCTGCCCAGTACTGAAGCCCCATTAAAAACTATTTTGACCAAAGTCCTAAATCAAAGTCAAGAAATTAAAAATGTAGACAAATTTATGGCTATAAAACTAATGTACATGTCTAAAACCCAAGTACCTTCTGCCAGTCAAGGAGAAATTGCTAAAATTAAGATAACCATAATTCTCCTACTAAACTGGTAGCTCAGGATATGTATAGGTCCCAAGTCTGGAAGTTATAAACATAGGAAATGATACCACACTGGGAATTTGACAGCAGGAAAACTGTAGCTATTGTCTTGGACCAAGGATGGAAAATAACAAGAAGGAGCTATTCCCCTTTCTATGTTAGCCTAAAATTTAGAAAAATCCTACATACGCCAGTTAGACTCGTACTTACAACCTCATGCCAAAGGTAGTGATGGAAAATTAGGCCTAGAAATAACCAGTCTCAAGCAAAAGATTCAGATCTTCGACTCAAGCAGAAAGGCGTTCTGGGCCTAATCAAGGATTTGTGTAGAATCTGACACAAATCCCTACCAAGAGCCTATGGACATAGTAGTGGCTAACATCCTCCTAAAATATGGGTATGCTTTTTTGTCCCAATCTTGGGGACCGGGTTAATAGAACCTCCAACTTACTATGTCTTATGCTACCATCTCCGCATTTTAACCAAACAAGGAGATTGTGACCGCATCTCATGAAGTATAGCGGTAGCAGTCAGATAGACCCAACAACATTCCCATATATTCCATTCATTCAAACTAGACTCATTCATATTGGCACGAAATGACCTTGATGAACAAGTGAATGAAAATGAAGACCTAGGCACACTACAAATGCCTAAATGAGTCCTCTATGATGAGTTCAACAAATGTAACTAATACGACCAAATAACCACATGATGATAAAAATGTGAACTTGACTTTCAAGTAAAATTGAAAATGAAATTTCAAAACCAAAATCAAATAGAATCAAAACAAAGGCCGCTCGTAAAATAAAGGACAAACCTTCGTGAAATACAATTTTCCCTTTTTCCAATGCGTATATTTAAAATAATCTCACGTAATAGAAAATTTGGGAATCAATCAAAAGACTTGATTTTTGTCATAGACACCATAATGAATTCCCCCCCCAAAAAAAAACTGCTGGACTCTCTCAAATGTTGCTATGAACTGTGCGATGTCCGCCAAACCGATATAGAGATTTATATCGGTAAAAATTTGTGAAGGCCCAAAATGATTAAATTATCCAAAACTTTGTCATTACACACAAAATTGAAATACATAAGGTTATGTAAGAAGTCAGACGTTTGTATAGGAGTAGCTTAAAGTCTCATAACATAGACATTTTTTTCTCTGTATCTTATTTAAGAAACCATGGAAACCTTGGGCAAATTATGTCACTTAGAAAGAAGACAAAGGACA
Source organism: Pinus albicaulis (assembly GCA_034641835.2). Taxonomy (NCBI): domain Eukaryota; kingdom Viridiplantae; phylum Streptophyta; class Pinopsida; order Pinales; family Pinaceae; genus Pinus; species Pinus albicaulis. The sequence goes on along the minus strand of JAXQQM020092620.1, from coordinate 99,421 downwards.
TAGGTTGTGTCTAGACTGTGATACCTAGATCAACCCTCTTCCTAAAGGATAAATACCTTTCTCCCAAGATAGATCATGTTTCTTACAAAGGGTAGGGCTCTTTTCTAACTGTGATGGCACTGCATGATAGTGCTCGTGTTACCATAAGATGATACCATCAAATCAATCAGCCTTTACCATTTTTTCAAGTTTCCTAGAACAATTACATATTTAACCAAATGCTTCCTGGCTAAAGATAGAAACACCAAGAACTATGGCTCCTATTTGAATTTGTTCACTATGGTATATACATTGATGACATCATCATTTGTTTCAAAGATGATAAAGAATACTTCTTCTCATCTAAGGAAGATCTGATGTGAAAAAAATTTGGGAGCAAGAGTCAAAGAAGAAATACCATGGAGAACATGATTGTTTGAAAATTATTGGAAAAATCCTATACCATGTTTTCAAACAGCTGTACTATGATTTCTCACATAAGAGATAGCCGGTCATAATAGGAGATCCTTTGAAGATAGGATGTTTCAAACACCACATCAGAAATTTCTAGCTGTGACTTCACTATTCCTATGAGCACATGACATGTTCATAAATAAGACAAACACAAAAACATAGAAAGTAAATAAAAAAAGAGGTAGAGTTAAAGAAAGGTACAACCTCATACCCAAAAATAGTAGTATTGAAAGTGTGTTTAAATACATCACAAAAATAATGTCTTGTTCAATCATCTAGCCTAACCATGATTAGAACATGTTTTAAATTTATTGTTGATAAGAAGGGAAAGAATGTTTTTCAAATCATTTAATTTTGGTTTGTCAAAAAGAAAATATATTAGGCAGACATATTCACATGATTAAATCTTAAACCAAAGAGAAGAATAATGGATGATTAGCAAATGATGAAAACATAGCCCTCACTGTTTCTTCTAGTTTTGTTTACTTATGAAATAATGTTTAGGTGCAGCTTTGTTCAGCATCAACTCATGATGAATCAGATTGCCTAATCCGGTTCAATTGCATGTGAAATTTGTCAATAGTTTATAGAATGAAGTCTCATTACATCAAGACCTTTGACAATCAAATAGTTCAGGTAGAGAATAAGAAGAGTTCACTAACATAATCTGAACTCTGAAGAAATAAGTGTAGTAGATATTTATTTTTTCTTTTCTTCAAAATGGGTGATTATGTCAATGGGTTTTCTTCAGTTCAAGTACCCAAGCAAGAAAAAAAATTTGTTAGGGAAGTAGGTTGGGTAGGTAGAGGTGAAAGGTTGAGCTAACTATGTTTTCATATTATCAAAATCACTACTCAAGGAAGCAAGAGAAAAAAAATCCACCCAATGGATAAGGCACTGGTCTCCATAAACCAAGAGACTTGTAAATTCTAGACACCTACGAAAGGAGTTATTCTCCCTAAGTGGAGCCACTATTAGTTACTCCAGAATTTGTTTTACTTGTTTGGGATGATCAAAACTGTCCTAGATTTCTCAGAAACAAAATTATGGATCTTGTGAGTTCAGAAATGACTGCCTTTCATTATCCGCAAGATAAATTTTTCAGTTCTTCCACTAATTTACCATGCCTAATAGCCTACCACTCCCAAAGAATCCCTCTGTAAACCAAGTCACTCATCCCCATCCCATTTTACACTCCATGGTTTGACACTGCTTCATTTTTCCTTCATACTTTTACCATGCTGTAATTTCCACGTCTCGTCTTGTTCAAAATGTTCTAAAATCTTCTGTAAGACCAATTTCAAAGGGTTTTTCACACTAAAATGATCTAGTTTTGTCAAAAGAACTACTTCCACTTTCCTAAAAATCCCCCAAGTCCAAACTTCACCCATAGAAGATTCAGAGAACCTTCCACTAGGTCACTAGAGTTTGAGAAAGGTACAATTTTGTGTTCAAGAATCATTTTTGCTTAACGAAATTTGGAATCAAGTCAAAGGAGAAACATGTACCTGGTCTAAAACAAAGAAGAAAATCCTCCTACAAGGTATCCTATCAAAAGCATACTTTACAAAAGATAAGTACATGACTGACATTTCGAGGATCACAAATATGGCTACCTACAAAGATTGATAAGATCAAACAAATCTAATATATCTCATAATGATGGAACATATGCTATTCAAAGGATATATTGATATCAACTGCTAGGGTTTTAACAATTCAAGAAGTTCTCTACTACAATAAAGTGAAAACATGACAAAATGTCAAGTGGAAAGAGAATAAAATTTTTCAAATTCTCTATCCACCAAGCAACGAAGGTAAAAAGATGAAGGACTCAAGATTTGCAAGAAGCCAAAACTCAAAGGCATCATGCGAAAGGAGAAATGCAACATCTTAGGTTTACAAAGAGTATCAGTATTCTGCTGACAACCATTTGTAAGGTGCTGACGAAGAAAGAGCCCATTCCATGAAGACAATGGTACATACACAACTGCAAGAATAATCCAAAGATCTAATAAATACCAAATCAGAGTGAAAAGGCCTTTGGTGATTGCAAAGAGATTAAAATATGATGCCAAGGAATGACTTATAATCTTTGTTACAATGCATCGTTTCAATTACAAAGCAAAAAGACAATTTTAGAGAAAAATCGCTGAAAAGATGAGCTTTGCACAAACACAGTCTACAAAATGATTACAAAAGAGAGCGGTGAAGCCAAAATCTGGCAAGAAATCAAATGGAGCCCGAAAGGTCAGCCGGTTTTTTTTTTTAAGTGCCAAACTCAAGGGAAATGTGAGGATCAAAACATTGTTTTTATGACATCGCTCGCAAAGGTAAGAAAGAAGTGGAAAACCAAAAATAAACCTTAGTAAAGTGGGTTTTTTATTTTAATTTTTTCAAAGAGTATAAAATACGTGGTTATCATTTAAAATCATTTTCATAAGAAAGTAAGGAGGAAAAACTCCAAGCAATGTAAAACAGTATTACTAGCCGATTTTTCAAAGCGGCGATTGATTATACCAGGTTCGGTGTACTGCGCGTACGCCTGCTCTCTCCCAGCATTTTCACGCTGTGATACACTGTGAAGTGGTGGCGCGGCGCGCCTATCACGTATGACCACTGGATCTGCCCTGGCTTTCATTAACGCATAACGCAGTGTGAGGCCGTATATGCACCCACTGCTCATGGTTGTCGGAAGACTGAATGCAAATAGTGTAGGAGGTGTCGTGGATCAGACTCATGACCAATGGCCGTGAGACCAGACTCAACGTGGGAGGTGACATGCTGTTTCCTTGAGCGCTCATCACTCATTTAGAGGTTCTATAGACGTGCAGAGGTGCCAGGTTGCGCCTCCTACTGTTCAGTGGCTTGCCCGACCCTACATGCGAGGGCCGCCTGACCACTTTAGAAAGTGTATGTGCCCACGGTCTATGATGTTTTAAGCCTGTTTTCAACTATGAGAAGATGTAGAGGATAAGCATTTTCCACCTTTTCCTATTTTTCTAAAGGTAGATTATAAAGAAAATTGAAGGGTGAATCTAGAAAGGAAGTAAACTTGTGCTGAAATACTTCGTCTCCACATTGTTGAGCCTTGATATCAATGAAACTCACCTATATTCATATCATTCCACAAGCAAAGGCCAATTCTTTTAAAAAGTTGGTCTTACAAGCGGTGTGGGTGAAGGACACAATGCCTAGAGGGCAGTATTGACAAGGTGAGAGGGAACCAAAGTCTAAAGAGCAGCAGAGGAAGGAGGGAGCAAATAGGTCGGAGCCTATAAATACTAAAGAATTGACAGCCTTCTCCACTATAGTTTCTTATATTTCCAAGAAGTAGGATGCTATGATTTCGATAGCGTGAAGGTCCAAAGTCACCTACAAGGATCAAGATTTTTGTCCCTAACCTCTATGACCACAAAGTACATTTAGCCGGAGTGGAATTTTGTTCACCACTGAAGTAATCTCTTATGGCTTCACCGAATACTCCATATAGGAGAAATGCTTCCAACCCGTGTGTATATGGATTCCTAACCACTAATGGCCTCTTAAACCAAGCTGGGTTAATTGCAAACCATTTTCCCCTTTTCTCTTGCCTTGTTGGACAGATATGTTCCTTTGATAAGATCATTATGAAATACCTAACTTGCAGTGGTAGGCTTTGATTACCTAACATATAAGACTACTCTATGCATTTACTAAAGCCAAACTGCCCATTCTTCTCCCTACTACCTTGTAGTGTTGAGAAAATGTTATCCATTTTCCTCATCAAAAGTGATTGTCTTACACCAATTAAGAGAAACAAGGCATCCCATGGGAATCTTTCTACCGCCCATGGTGTTTTCATTGCTCACAACCTCCCTCTGCAGTTATCATCATCTCAGCTCTCTCCTCACGCACTCCATCACCCTCCACTGACCATGATTCATCCTCTTCATATGAATATTCTCCCCAAACAAACATCCCCTTCACCTTCTCCTCAAAACTCAAGAGGAAGAAAATGTTGATAAGGAGGAACATGACAGCCTCAAAAGAAATGACATTCAAGGAGAATAAACAAGTGGATGAAGAGGAGGAAAGTGAAAATTATGGAGAAGATAAAGGCACACAATGAAGAGGAGTATGTGATGAAAGTAGTAATGAAACGGGGTAAATAACAAGGAAGAAATCTGTGAGCCAAAGGATGAACAAGAAGACCAAAGAGTGGAGCTAAAGGATATGAAGAAGAATATGAAAGAAATAAAGAAGACAGTGACCAAGATGAAAAAGAATCAAACAAAGAAGATAGTGATGACAACGAATAAACAGCTGACCAAGATGAACATGGCAAAATATGAACAAAGTGATTATGATGATGAAGAGGTAAAATTTTGAAAGCAGAAGAAGAAAAAGAAGGCCAAGTGCGAGCTAGGTAAAGATGAAATAGAAATAGATGACAACCAAGAAACAAAAGAAGATTTCGACGAACAAATATCAAGATGGAAAGAGAAAACAATTATTTCCAATGACAAAGGATAAACGTTAAAGGACAAAGATGGAGATAGGCCAAGAGACAAAGGCAGATTTAGAAGAAGAAGACAGTATGTACGATAGTAAGGAACATTCAAACAATGAAGAAGGTATAAATGCAAGCGTGATGTTATCGTGTTTGTAAAAAGTGAACACAGCAATAAATAGTAGAGGAGGACAAGCCGTGAAGATGAGAATACTGGCCATGATGAGGACAATTTAATCATGACAACAGAAATGAAAATGAAATGATAATGATGTAAGTGCATGGGAAGATGACAATGTAGAGGATATGGAAGAAGATAACAACTATGAAAATTGTAGTGATGTTAGCATGAGAGAAAGTGAAATGTCTTTCAAAAGGTAGTCAGGAAAAGTGAGGAAGACACATACGTAAATCCTCAAAGGGGAGAAGACAAATGGTTCCTGTCACCAATGATCAAGGTATTCAAGTGAAACATAAGAACTTGTAATATCACTTACCAAAGAGGATCAAGGGGCGTTGCTAAATTTAAGAGGCAAGTGACCTATTACTCCATTTAGCCAACTATTGACAAAGGCAGAAAAAGTGAAAGAAGAAGATGAAGACTGTCATGAAAAAAGAAATAGAGTTTGAACTCATTCACATAGATGCTGATGATGAGAATGAAAACAAGAATTTCAAATTCCTCCAAGATAGGGAATGCACAACCAAGGACTTGGGAGACTGAATTAAAAGAGTGTGATGTTATCTTACTTATCAAATGCAAAACAAGCAAATGAGTGTCCAACAAGCCATCCATGAAACAAGAACACTAAGCACAGAAAGAGGCTCAAAGGGCACAGGTAGGTTGGCAGAATCTATGGGGTGCACTCTATGAGGAGAGTAGTGATTAGAGGGTTGGCCAAACTAGAAGGAGACTGAACTATGGGTCTTAGGAAGCATCAGTGTGCTAGAAGAAGAATCAGCCCAAGGAACAACTTTCCACAACTCTGAAATTGTTACAGATAAGGAATATGGCTTGAGAGGGCTAATACACACCTTGAGTCCGTTGGAGAAGGCCAATAGAGGACTTGGATCTACAGATAAGGATGGCTAAACATTATGCTCAAAGAGAACAATTTGAAAAGGCAAGAACTCAAAAGACCAAATTGAGATCTGAAGTAATTAAAGGAGGAAAATTGCCAGTCTTGCATTTTGTCAATATTCTCTACAAGTCTCTCTCAAGACCTATGAGGTCTCTATCTTACCAAAATTGGGAGAAATTGAACAAGATTTTATTTTTTAAAATTGATAGCTGGGGAGCGTAGCACACCTACTACGATCTTTTCTTAGAATATTTAGAGAAAAAGCCTGTATTATTTGTTTTCCTTAATAGAGGAGCATACCACCAATTTTCAGCTCAATTGAGTTGTTTTGTCCCAAAAGGGGTTAAAACACTCATTTTTTTTCACCATTTCATTCACTATTCTAAAGCATGTGTTGTTTCTATACTATTCCTAGCATTTTGTTTTGGTTGTTTCGTATAGTTATATTGAAGAACCAAATATATATCTGGAAATTAGACTTCATGGTTTTCCGAATTTAGCCATCATGAAGCCTTTTCCATCGTATACTTAAAGCATGGTTGTAAGAAGCACCTAATGAGAACGTATGATACGCGCTTCCTAGTATGCAAATTCAAATTTGACACAATGTTACTGCTGTTGTGTTGATGTTAGAATGTGTTTGGTAAGCTTTAGGCTTCGAAAGCCTAAAGGTTGAATTGCATTTAAAAATACCTAAAGATATTTATTTTTTAGATATTTTTTTGCTTGGGTCTTGCAAGGCCCTCATGACAATATAGATAATTTTGATTAGCCAATAGACTTTCTAGATGATCTATTAGGATTTCTTCTGATTGTTATATATAGCGATTATTCATTGTAAACATTGCTTTTTGATGTGTTTAAGAGCAATATGGTTTCAAGTTGAAGAACACCCAGTGTTGTGAGCTTGTGGATGATTTGCTCTGTTGATAATGATAAGTCTTCATGTGATTCATGATTTTTAGTGAATGTGAAGTATCTTCTTTATTTTTTCATGTTTTTGTTTTTCATGTCCATATATTGCAATAGCTCAAGAGTATAGGATGACAAATGTTGTTAGAGGCACCTCGCCCCTCCTATTTTGCTATTATCTTCATGTTTTCATTAAGTTAGTTTTAAGGAATTTTTAGTTGTCTTTAGCTCCACCTTGGCTTGTCCATTTCATTATTGGATTTCACATGCTAGTTTAAAAACATAATTCATGGTGAGTCCGCTTGTTTGATGTTATCTAAACTCGCCTTGAAATCTCTTTGATGTATCGATTGATTAAGTTAAGCCAAATATGTCTTGTTTCGATCTTTCCTTTGTATAATGCTTATGAGTTTTCTTCAAAGTTATTTATAGTTGAATGAATGATGTTTGTGAGTTCCTCATTTATTAATGCTATTTTTCTTCATATGTTTTCAACTTGAAAGTAGAAATCATTGAAGTGATGTTGTCTTATTTCATTTAAGTCTAATTCGATTGTATATCTTGAATGTATTTATTTAAAAGTATTATTGAGTAAATGAAACTTACATCATGATCTATTAGTATATTTTGTTTATCAATATTCAAGACTGTTCTGCTCATAAGCATTTGACAAAGGACTTGAATCACTTTTGTCTACCTTTGGTTCCAAACTTTTAATGTCCATCTAATTCGCCACATAACTTTTAAAGATCCATTAACTACACCAATTCTTCTGATAAAATTCTGATCTATTATCGAGATATCAATGACTTCATAATCTTTAACAATTGATTTAATAACCTCTCACTCCACCTATCCTACTTATCATGTTACCCCAACCAAAACAAACAATAAAACCTACACTTAACAACTAGCCTAAAATCAAACAGTTTAACCACTTACATCCTTTGTACAATAGAGAGAGGTCTTCCAGTCCAGGTGAGCTAGGTCCTAAGACTCCAAAGACCGTATGATGTTACCTCTGTATTTGGTCTACCAATCTAATTAAATCAATGGACAATTAATTGCATTACCCACATTCTTCTCAGATAGTTTTACAAGCGCCCCTAGTAGTTTATTTCCATAGCATAACTGTGAAACAACTTCAGTTCTTGATATTAATGAAAATGAAATTTCATTGCCACTATATCTTTTGTATTTTTGGTTATATGTTTGTTGTGTCGCTACCGCAAAAAATGGATAAGTGGCATCGTGAGCGTCTTCTTTTGTTTTTCTTTGCATGTCCCTAACGAGGTCAGGGTATAAGGAGTTAGGCTTGATATGGTTGAACCTTGCAAGATCAGACTCGCAAACTCTATGAATCCCATTATGTAGTTTAATAAAGACGCAGGAGTGTGAGATTCTATCAAATATTGTTCGAGGAGGTCATAGGTCAATTTGGGTATCATCCTCTATGACTCGTCAACCGATATCCCTGTGACTGGTCAAATAGGTCTATCATCCTTTATATTCTAGTTGCTATGCCCAAGAGAAGAAATACTTCATTCATGGCTTCTATTGTGAGGATTTGTAAAGCTTGAAGTATATGTTATATTACTTATTCATTAGGTAATTTCTGAGGTCTAAATGAACTCCTAAGGAAATAATAAAATATTGAAGCAACCAATAAAATAATATTTATGAATTTTCATTTTACTTTGCACTTTCACAACTATGTAACCACATGGTTAAATTCAATTGAAAAGTGGTGCAAAAAATAAAATTAATAAAAAAATTGTATTGATGTAACTATAAATAGAATATTTTTCAATAAATACATTATCATTGAACAACTAATATATTTTGTCTTTGTACTTTAAATAACTTAAAATTAAAATTATAAATAGAATTATAAATTTAATTATATAATATATTATTAATTAAAATTTATATTATTTAAATTATATAATAAATGTAATCAATATACTATATAAAAAATACATAATATAATATAAATATAACATAAAATCCTATCAAGAAAAATAGAAAAATAATATATAATATAAAGAAAACAATAATATAATATGTAAATAATATATAATATAAAATTAAAGAAAAAAATAGGTATATAATATATATTCTATAATATTTAGATATTCATAATATTATGTATAATAATATATAATATTAATAATCATAATGAAATTAATTACATCTTAAGACGTTCTTATTTGAAAACAACTCTCTAGGTGCCATCAAAAGGTCAATGTATGAGCCATTGATCAAAATGTTGGGACGACAGTCGTTTAGTCATTAGATTCACAAGTTAAAGTTTTCTATATGTTTTTTATAATGTTAGTTTTTTTAATAAGTTATTGAATTTAGGTTTCGTGACTTTGTCAAAATTAGGACAAAAGTAAAAATAAAAGTAAATTAAATAAAAGATTTGACATATTGTAATGAACATATTAACTAGTCAAATAAAAATAAAAATAATACTAAACTATAAAAACAACCTTACGGTATTTCATGGTATGCGGCGGAATGGTCATAAAAAAGGGGAAATTATGGCCTTAACCTCCCCCCGATCTACCATACTAAGAGGATCAAATGTCTTTTGATATGCAACCTCATTGATCCTCCTCATCAATAATATAGGATCTGTAAACTAATTATTTAATAAAATTCATTTACTAAACTATAAAAACAACTCATGGTATTGACTCATGGTATTCATGTGAATGTAGGTTTATCCAAAGTAAATAAATTAAGAGGTCTAACCTCTAGATCTACAAGAGCCAAGAGGATCAAATGTCTCGATATGTAAACCTCTATTGATCCTTTCCATCAATAATATAGATCTAAACCCAATTATTTTAATAAAATTATTTTAAAATGTTTATAACCATTATCTTAAAATTTGTTTTAGGCCATTAGGATTCACAAGTTAAAGCTATATATAGATTTTGATATTTATTAATTCCGTCAGAAAAATCTAAAGAAAATCCCGCGAGCCGCTTAGGTTTAAGTGACGATTGCACTGTTGTCTGTTCAGCTATGACACCCCCATCGTGAGAGAGGCCACCCTCCTAACAATATCACGAGTGGCTTAGAATCGCGAGATCACGTAATCTAGGACTGCAAAGAATACTACCGCTTTTAGGGAGCTGAATGCAGGTGGCGTAATGAAGGGCCATGCCTACTGCGCGAGAAGCAGTTAGGCCAAGATTCGTTATTCCTACTGGTTGGATGAATATGTATGATACATGAAGAATCATGCTTTAATTCAATTTTATTGGTATTTACCTACCGAAAAGGATTTATTAAGATGGATTCAAATAAATGGCAGCCCAAGGGTCACATTGATCTTAAATTTGGTGCTAAAGGTTTTTACAGTAATTTCAATGCTAACTTATTGATAAAGAACGATTTCTTTGAGGGAGCGGCCATATTTTTATAGCAACGTTGGGCTTTTCCTAGAAAATGGAGGGAATGTTATAACCTCAATCGTATACTTAAATACCGTTTAGTTCAAGCGACATTTTCCATGGATTGGATCCAGAAATCCTTGAAGGTATAAGAAATTCTTTAGAGATTTTTGTAAAATAGTAGATTCTACTTCTCGTGAGACGAGTATATCTTTTGCTCGTATATGTGTTCATATGAATAGAATCGAACCATTACCTAAAATGATAGAATTAGGAATATGTGAAGGAAATATTAGTTTCAAATTGATTGCGAATACATCCTTTTCGGTACGACATCACATGAATATGGCACTAGATAAATCTGGCTCCCTTGAATGCCTGACCGGGAATACTACCCTAGAACGCAATGCCTCACAATCGTAATTACCGGGAGTGGTGATGGTTTGTAACGGCATAATAGAAACGACTAACCGCCTCGGGAATATTGGTTCGAATTTAACATCAACGTTTCAGTGACCAAGTAATGCAAGCAACTAAGGCAACAAGTATGAGGTTTTATGAGGAGTGGGAACCGTTATTATTGAAGTGATAGATGAAGGTAAGTTAGGTCAAGATTCTATGAGGTATCTGTTAAAATCGCATCGGGGTTTAAAGGTAGCTCCGTAGAAACTATTGACATTGAAGAGAGTTCTTGCTGCATCCTCACCCCAATGGAGGTGGAGCAAAATAAAGATGATCTTAGTCAAGAAAAATCTTGAAATGGTCATTCGGTCGGAGGAATCGATGATAGATTCATTCCATTTTTGACTAGAAAAATTATACAAGGAAACCTTTGAACATTATCACAGCAAGTAAGTGCACAAAGGTTCGTGAAATGGAACAAGCCATAGGAAAAGAAGGTACCACTCGCCTACAAACCATATAAAAGGACAAAGAACCTTGCAAGAATCAATCCAATTGGTAGGTGAAATGTTGATTAATACAAGAAAGATAATAATTATTAACAACTATGTGATTCCAATAACTCCCAAGAACTCCTAATGAAGGTCATCTCCGAATATCTGGGAGTCTTAATAGTAGAGGCAAACAAAGATATCTTAAAGACAAATTGAAATTTTGAGAAACCAGATCATGTTAATCTAAGAATCCAAGGTCTCCGGCTGAAGCTCCACCTATCCTTCAAGCCTTTCAATGAATTAAGGTGAGGGAATGGCTATTGACTGCTGGCACGCGGTGGGTATTATATTCGGGAACACAATCAAGTAATCATGGCAGATGGTTGGTTGTTTCCTTCCTAGAATCTACTGTAATTTTAAGTAAACTTGGTTCGAGAAATCAACCGAATTTCATTCCCGCAAGTGTATGGGCTCTCCACTCAGAGAGCGAAAGCAGTTTTTACACAACATTAGGTGTTGGAGTACGCCATGTGTATCAGGAGAAATTTGATTCTGCAGGAGGTGATTTTAATATGATTCTCAACTTCGAAAATGATGGCCAAGAAGAGAAGAACCTGACATGGAGTTATTCAAAGATTTAATCAAGCGTATCTGCGGTTCGAGATATTCCGCTGCTGAATGAATTTTACTGGGAATACAATCGCTTCCGGAGAATGTCATCAATTTGCCTGGTATATTGATCATTTTCTACTGTGGCTTGCGGTTTAGATATTTATTATAAGCAAATATTTCAATAACACTAGGATCAGATCATTGGTTTATAAGAATAAAGAAGTAGATGTTAGCACATAAATCGAATTTTTCAAGCTAATTATTTGGCTCAGTGGATCCGTGGTTTCTCAAACATGTTAAAAATTGGTGAATTCACACCAGATTACTAGTAGAAATAATATGCATTCATTTCAATTAAAATTAAAACAATTAAAAGCAGAATAAATGATCGAATTGAAATCGTAATTTGGGAATATCCACCAGATCAACAAGATTGACTGACGCGATGAAAGCAATTCAACAAAAGCATTACTTTATGTATCGCATCTATGAATTAGCACTTCAAGAAGGCCATGTCCAGCTAGCAAGAATAACGCCTAAACAAGAAGAGATCTATGGGAAAAAAATCATGGATTCAAAGGTTGGAAGAGGGTGAGTTTAAACACAAAAATTTTCATCGATCATGATTCAACACTACGATAATAGAATTTTCTCCCTAAAATATGCAACAAAGGGATCACCTGTAAAGCATGAGGATATGGAGAAAGAGATGGTGGTAGCTACTTAAACATTTTCGCATGGACTGCCTCAATCGGCTGTGAAGCAATTGATAAAAATTACCGCTATATTCCTGAACATTACCAGGGACTTAACTAGCTTTGGCTTCGAAATCAACGAGGGAACCATAATTTGGCTGCACCGCAAAGGAATAAAGCCCCTGTCCTAATGGGTTTACAAGTACTTTAAAGATTCATGTATGATTTTTCAATCGATATCTTAGAGGTAATAAAGAATTCAAGAATAAAACGGTTTATCAAGCATTAAATTCTACCTTCATAACTCTTGGTCCCTACAGTAGAAAATTCAGACACTCATGGCTACGACAGGCTCTTGCAATGTTATTTATAATACTTGCCACCATAATGGTCAATCGATCTAAACCATTGTTGCCCATCTTGATTTCAATTATGTGAGTTGCATGTGTTTTAATAAAGGCGACAAATTTGATGAACGTGAACTCAGTAGCCACACCTCAAACTCAAAAACAAAAGGAATGTTAATAAAATTAGACTTATCTGTGCTTATACAATTGGCACAATGCGATTTTCTGAGTTAATATGAGCTTTTGATTTGATGATATATGGCTTCACGGTCGATTCTATTATTTCCTCTCCCTCATTTCTCAATTTTACTAAATGAGCCCCGCGACCACCGCTTACCAGCTCTCGAGAGCGTCAAGGAGGATAATTTATCTCCGCTTTCATTATAGCTTCCAAGGTCTAGGCAGATTAATTAGCGTCATCTTGGGTGGCTAAGTGTTGCAGTGGTTTTAAAGTTTTAGACCCGCATCTTCTTGACTCATCAACAGCTTTGTCGATGAAATCCTCTGTTTTTATAAGTGAAGGCCAATCAAAGAATGTTATTCTCCATATCTTGAATCGCTTATGAAATTGCATCAAATTAATAATGACAAATTGAATGTCTATTTTTAATTCTAATCTCCACCTAGAATTTTCACTAGAACTTTGGGGTTTAAACTTGGTTCCTTTCCATGAAATACTTTGGGGATGTTCTAAATTCCCGGCCCATCAGAATGCAGATTGGAAGGATTCTCAAATAGCATGGAGAAAATATCCAATTAAATTGAGCAATTAATGCTTCAGTAAACTCATTTTCTAAATCGCGTTTCAATCCCTTCGTTTATCACCGTCGTCGGGCTCTCTTAAAGGGATATGGAATCAATCATCGTTTGTTCGGGAAATTTTTATATGTGGTGCAAATAAATAGAAGTGGGTTCTTCTCACTTGGGATAAAACTCTAAACCGGAATCTGCGTGAGGATTTGGCCTTCGGACCTTTATCTTGAAGGGTTGGAGCTAACTTTGTGGCGATGGATCTGTGGTATATGACTTATGGAAGCAACTACATTAAATATGATATTACAAATGCTTATGGTAAATTTAAAGTGGATAGGCCATCTAAAGGTTCATCAATTTGGAATCGCGCCAGTCAAATGCACTCATTCTTTCACATAGTTTGGGAAATTTGGGCCGTATACGCTTTGGGAGTGCGACTTGGCAACAGCTGAAAGAAATTATTTACAGAATTTTAATTTGGGGGAATTTTATTTTCACTAACACACAAACAACAAAGGATTCATAAATATTGGTGTCCACAACAGTAATGGCTAGTGGAGGAAATGGTGACAAAACTCATTGGTCGGAGGCTCTAGATACTACAACAATACATCCGCAAAAGAACTCAAATCTCTAAATCCAGCCGAAGTGCCATAGGTTCAAAACATCCTTTCATGGGGATATCGTAAAAAGGGAATTACCATTAAAGAAGGTTATCATCTCCAATCCTATACGATAAGTATAATGTCACTTATGGAAGAAAATTTGGTGTTGTGATCATTGCCAAAAGTGGAATACTTATGGTTGGTAAGCCACCGCGAAATTGGGACATGGATAATTTAAACGGGGCATGTTTGGTCCGCTCGATGCTACTCTGTTATGAATGGGATTGAAATCCATTGAGCATCTTCTCAATACATGTTCTATGGTGCAGCCACTATGGTGAAGTTTTAGAGCAACTATTTACTAAACGTATAAAAATAATCGAGACAATTTTGATACTATCCGAGGTCAAGGACAAGGAGGATTTAAATGTCGTGCTTAATCGGGTCAGTTTCATTATGCTTATCCTTGGAATATATGTACAATGGAATCAGCGTTTTAGATGAAGCGCAACCCATGAGCAATTGATCGCTCAATTGATAATACTCAGAAAACGTCTTAGTGGAAAAGTTATCGAGATGATTTGAAATGTTGGGTTTGGAAACGCAAATGCTAGAATATTTAAATTAAAACTCTAAATGCTATATACACTTATGGAAATATAAACAGCTGTAAAAAATCTCGTGATAAATGGCAGCCTCAAGAGGGTTTTCTTAAACTTACCAGATGTGGTATCGTGCGAAAACCTGTGATAGGGCAGTCTTGGTGGGATTAAAGTTTCAATGTGTGGAATTGTTTTATTTCACTTCTCGATTTGGGCTTACACAAATAATGAAGCTGAACGGATGGCAGTCAAACAAGGCTTGCTTATAGCCATCAGGAAAAATTACTAACGACTCTATTGTGTGGAGGGAGACGGAATGGTTACGTGAGTTCTTACCAAACTACGCATAGTTCATCTGGGAGAAAATTACTTAAAGCTGGCGACGAAGAAATTTCATTCAAGAAATAAGTATGTTTCTTCACAACATCTAAGTATTTGATTCCAAATCATATTCAAGTAAAGGCAATGAGGCTTGACATTTGGCTAATTGGTAGCAGTAAAAATCATCGACTTATGGAGGCTAGCCTAACAGATGCAATTTGAATGCTTGAGCTACATTTCAGAAATTATTTTACAAAATATCTTCCGAGGTGTGAAGGCATGATCCTTGATCTAGGCGCCTATTCAATGAGGAGGGTTCTAATTTTGGTTTGCTATGGGCGTCTTCTGCCATGTAGGAGTTAATACCATGATGCGGCCGCTATTAGTATATTCAAGCGGCAAGTAGCCAATCACAATCGTTTCTCATGTAAGATGTACTTGTGTTGTCAAAGCCGGAGAGAGGAATGTCCGAACTAGTATGTCTCCGATTTTAAGTGCTCATTTCAGATCTACTTCTTGTTTGTACTTGGTGGAATATAGTTAGGTGTAGCTGATACTGTTGAAGGGTGGCATTTAATAACGCGTCAAATCCCTTATAAGGCATATTGTCTATTAGTGGTTCTGCTATGTTTTTCTACAATTGCATCATTTAGAGGGTTTCGGGTTGGTTGATTTCGGGTTTGTTGTTCCACCTCTTCGCCTTTTTCTGAATCTCTTGTTTTTCACATCCCTAGAGCTACCCTTCTATACTCCTTTCCATGTTTTTCCGGTATTTTCATTACTCATATTCTAGGTATGGCGTTGGCCTCATTTTTCTTATTTGAGACAAGTAAATGCCACCACTATGGCTGTTTCTCTCAGATGAAGCGATAATCTTCCTTCAGATTGGGATATCAATTATTTTCTTCTATTCATTGGGGCATCCCATTCTCCTTGCACATTGTCAAAGGGTTGATTTCTGTTGTTCCTGTAAGAGCATGTGGTTTTCAAGTCTCAGATTCTAGAGGCCCTGGGTGGTTTTAATAAGTCTTGAGAGTATCCGATGCTCAGATGGTTTGCGATTCAGGCTTATATAGGCTTCGAGGGTTGGAATTCGTGTTTATATGTTGTCTATCTCAAGGTCAACGCCTTTATTAAAAATTGCCCATTAGTCTCTCGTGTGACTATTTTCTATATAGTTTGGGTGTCATTCGTGGACGACCCGTATGTTAGCCTACGGGTTTATTTGTACTGCTTCATTCTTCGAATATTTATTTGTCACGAAGGCGCTTAAGGGCGCTCCTCTGCTTCTACTATTCGAATTGGCTTTCTTCATACCGCTTCTTTAACTTGTCATCGAATGCCGCCACTTGGATGTTGTGCTCATCTCGCATTCTCGCTTCCACCTATCCGATAATTTTATCAATGGAATTCATAATTTAATGGTTTATTATTTATCAAGCTATTTCATCCTAGGTCCGTTTCATCATGGTTAAAAGACAAAACCCGTAACCATATTGATAAAGGCAACAAAGAAGAACTTTCAAACGCAAAGTTAGCCAATAATGGTGAAAATATAGAAAAACGAGATAGGAGGTTTTAAAAACTTCACTTCATTATGATTTAAATTCATCCAAGGTTGCAGGAAATTTAGATGGGAGAGAGAAATTCAAATGTGGTAAGAAATGACTCAAGGATTCGATTTCATCAAGGTGATCCGTACCTATGGTCGCTTGTCTCTGCTTCATAAAATAGTGCATACTACCGGATCAGAAATTTCATAATAAAGCAATGCAGATTTTTCCTCATCAACAAAGAATCCTTGGAACTATCGTGGTCATGAATTCTTCTTCTAGAGGGATATTCGCCAGATCAGCTGAATCATATTAAAATCAATTGCAAGACGTTATCGACGGACTAATAGAATTGATGATCGCGGTTATGTGAATCGCATAAATATCAAGAATCGTTAACAGTGGATATTCGATCCATCGCTAAGGATCCAAGACTAGTTGATTCCTCCGGCGACTAACCGCCTTTATTGTTTCCTCATGTTTCTCTTGATATTTTGATTTTGCTGGTTCTGTTTAATAGACTTGTAGATAATCAAGTAAATACTCGCTTAGTAGATGAAGCTCATGGATCTTATGAAAATGTTTCAATTTTGGTTGGTATTTAACGCTTTGTTGCATAATAGACTGTCAAGGGCGGTAAAGTTGGAGGCCACAAACGACTTATATTTTGTAACCTCGCCAATATATAAATAGAAAATAGCGTAGGTGGCTACCATTGACAAAAACAAAAAACAATTTAAAGTTTTATATATGGTTTTTATAATGCTAATCTTTTTTTTTAATAATTTATTGAATTAGGGCTGGTTTAATTTTTGTCAAATTATGAAAATAAAAATAAAGTAACTTAAATAAAATGATTGGAATATTGTAATGAACATTTTAACTTAGTCAAATAAACATAAAATAATTTCTTGATGGTACATTTCTTAGAAACTATTTTAGACCTAAAAATTCCCCCCTTTCAATGGACTCACCAACGCAGCTCTAAAGGGATTCAATTTTCATTGCATATGCAAATATCCTCCATCTGTATGGGTGCACTACAATGAACTTCTACATTCAAGAGTGTGTTGGTCACCCAGGAGTGGAATTCTCATTGTTTCGAATTTCCACATGGCCGCTGTCTTTATGTAAGAGTTCATATGTTAAACTTCAAATCCAAGTGTCTATCTACCACCTTCCTAACTTCAAATATGTGGTCATTAAAAATTTCCCACATTAAAATGATATTCACTTTCTTCTATACCAAGACTATTGTTCTTCATATACAATTTCGATAAGCATGTACTGTCACTGATATGTAGATGAACTTGAAGTAAACTCTATTTTTGTTAATAAAAATTCCTTTTATTGACATATATGCTAGATATATTGTACTTGAATGTATTTAAAATATCTTATTTGAGTTACCTCGTTGATTATTAATCACCAGCGATTTTCATCCACTCTTTATTTCAATATCTATAACAAAATTTGTATATATGTATATTACTTATATATATGTTTTCACCCCCAATTGAGTATTTCAAATCTATAAATAAAATTTTTGGTTGATAACTCTATCATCAATAGCTTTGAAACTTCCACTTAATTTGCTTCCATGGAAGCAAATCTTTCCTTTCATTCATTCATGATGACTTGTTCTCTCGCAAATATCTTGTTTCTTCTAGGCTACTCTTTCCTATGCTATTTCCTTCTTATTTCTTATAGGCTGCTCTTTCCTATGCTATTGCTCATTTATCGCCATTTTGCAAATATATAGTGCAATTATAGTTTAATTGTATTTAAAATTAAAGAAAAATATTGCTGAAATAGATTTAATTTATATTATAAGCATAATATAAGATTTATATATATTAAAATTTTAGACTATTTTCGCTTTCCAAACCATGTTGAACCTAATATACCTTTTTAACATATAGAAACTAATGTACATTTTTTTCATCATACAAAAATAACATATATGTTTTTTTTTTTTAATTTTTAATATGTTTTTATTGTTATTACATATATTTAATATTATTCATAGATTTTATTTATCATAAAAGTACAAGGTTACATTTTTATTTATTTTTGATTTATATTTATAATATATATGTATAGATATTAACTTATAATAATTTGAAATTATAATTATAAAATGAGATAAATATATAATTTAAAATAAATATATTTAAAAATATATAAATATAATATTTATTGAAAATGTGTAAAGCAAGTATGAAGATATGTAAAGATATTCATTATTTTCTTTTCCAAAAATATGAAATGACAATAATAATATTTTACCCTAAAAAGGGGAAATGACATTTATTATTAGTACTTGATTTCATGACTTTAAAGTACTTAGAGCACTTACCAGTTTACAACTACAGTTTTTATCCACCATTGAGAATGTAACAAGTAAGTACCTTTAACTACAATGCCACCAACTCATTAGATGTCATCCATAAAATGATTGGCTCATAAAGTGAATTTTGATTTCAGCATTTTCCTTTAGACCTACTTTAGACCTCAAAATTTCTAATGGACTCACCAACGCAACCTTCTAAAGGACTAATCAAGTTGCATATGCAACATCCTCCATTCAAGGTGCACTACAATGCACTTCAACATTCAAGAGGTGTTGGTCAAATTCGAGCGGGGAATTTCATTGTTCTTGAATTACCATTACGTACAAAGTGCCTTATAGAAGAGTTCATATGTAGTCAAATCAATCCAAGTGTCTATCTAACACTTAAACTTAAAATACATGTATTGCCAAAAATATCCCTCTACACAGGATATTCATCTTCTTCTATACCAAGACTATTGTTCTTCATATAGCCACTTCGAGGCATGCACTTCCGCCGTAGACATGTAGATGAATCCTGAAGTAACCCCATTTTGTTAATAAAAATTCTTTTTATTGACATCTAAGTTAGATAGGATTGTACTTGAATGTATTTAAAATATCTTATTTATTATATGTTGGATTATTAATCACAACGATTTTCATCCTAATTTCTTATTTCAATATCTATAACAAAATTTGTATATAAGGTAACATATTATGTTGGATGATATATATGTTTTCACCCCCAATTGAGATTTCAAAATCATAACAAACTTTTTAATGATAACTCTTATCATCACATTTTGAAACTCCACGACTTGCTTCCATAAACAAATTTTTCATTCATTCATGATGACTTGTCTTCCAACATCTTGTTTTCCTAGGGTTACTCTTTCCCATGCTATTGCCTTATTATTTCTTATAGGTCGCTTTTCCTATGCTATTGCCTTACTATTACTTTTTTGCAACATATGCAATTTGCTAGTTTAATAAGTATTTAAAATTAAAGAAAAACATTATTCAAATAGATTTAATTTATATTATAAGCATAATATAAGATTTATATAATAATAAATTTTAGACTATTTTGCCCCAACTATGTTGAACCTAATATACCTTTAACATAACAAAACTAATGTACATTTCTTTTCATCACAAAAATAATATATATGTTTTTTTTTAATTTTAATATGTTTGTATTGGCCTGATATTATACCACATATTCATAGATTTTATTTAATATAAAAGTACAAATATATTTTTATTTATTTGATTTTTGATTTACATCTATAATATATATTTATAGAAATTAATTTATAATAATTTAAAATTATAATATTAAATAAAATGAGATAAATATATAATAAAATAACATACAAACATATAAATATATTATTTATTGAAAAATGTAAAGACAGAAGATTATGTAAAGATATTCATTGTTTTTTTTTCAAAAAATATGAAATGACAATAATAATATTTTCCTCTTATTCAAAAAAGTGTGAAATGATTATTTATTATTAGTGTACTTACTTTATGACTTTAAAAGTACTTAGAGTACCACCATGGTTAACCATGAGTTTTATCCACCATTGGAGAATGTAAATAAGTAAGTACCTCTTTTAACTCAAATAATGCCACCAACCATTAGGATGATATCATCTCATAAAATGGATCGGCTCATAAAGTGAATTTTGATTGTACATTTTCCTTAGATAATCTTACTTAGACCTAAAAATTCCCTAATGGACTCACCAACGCAGCTCTAAAGGGACTAACTGCGTTGCATATGCAACATCCTCCATTCAATGGTATCCAGAATGCACTTCGACATTCAAGAGTGCAGCACAATTGAGCGAATTTACTGTTTCTAGACCACATGTATTGAAGCCTTATGGTGAAGAGTTCAGATGTCAAACTAATCCAAGTGTCTATCTAACACCTCTAAACTTGGGAACATGTATTGTCAAAAATGTCCTACATTAAAATGATATGCACTTTCTTGTATACCAAGATCTGCTGTTCTTCATATGCAATTTTTGATAAGTATGCAATTGTCGCCTATATATGTAGATGAACTTGAAGCAAACTTTATTTTGTTAATAAAAATTCTTCTTTTATTGACACCATGCTAGATAGATTGGTAATGGAATATATTTAAAATATCTTATTTGAGTACTGCTGGATTATTAATCACCAAAGGATTTTCATCCCAATTTATTTCAATATCTATAACAAAATTTATATATATGTGAACATATTATGTTGGTTTACATATATGTTTTTCACTCCCAATTGAGTATTTCAAAATCTATAACAAAATTTGTTGGTTGGATAACTTTATCATTAATATTTCGGAAAACTGATACTGCTTCCATGGAAGCAAAATTTCCCTTTCATTCATTCAATGGCGATTTGTTCTGCAACATCTGTTTCTTCTAGGCTACTCTTTCCTATGCTATTGCCTTCTTATTTCTTATAGGTTGCTCTTTCCTTATGCTATTGCCTTACGACAAGCTCGCAACATAGTGGTGTAATTAAGAGTTGAATTGTATTTATGAAAATTAAAGAAAACATTATTGAAATAGATTTAATTTATATTATAAGTATACTTAAGATTTATATGTTGGCTAAAAATTTTTTTTTAGACTATTTTTTGCCCCAAACTATGTTGAACCTAATATACCTTTTTAACATATGAAACTAATGTATTATTTTTTCATCACATAAAAATAATATACATGTTTTTCTTTTTAATTTTTGATATGTTTTGTATTATTAATATTATATTAATATTATTCATAGATTTCATTTATCATAAAAGTACAAGGTTACATTTTTATTTATTTTGATTTCATATCTATAATATATATATATATATGTATAGATATTAACTTATAATAATTTGAAATTATAATATTAAATAAAATGAGATAAATATATAATTTTTTAAAATAAATATATTATGTCATATAAATATAATATTTATTGAAAAATGTGTAAAGGCATGAAGATTATAAAGATATTCATTGCTTTTTCAAAAATATGAAATGACAATAATACATTTTATTCAAAAGTGTGAAATAACATTTATTATTAGTACTTGCATCTTTATGACTTTAAGAATACTTAGAGCACTACCATGGAGCACAATGGTTTTATCTACCCATTGATGAATGTAAATAAGTAAGTACCTTTAACTCCAAGTAATGCCACCTCAACCATTAGGGATGATGTCATCCCATAAATGTGATAATCGCAAAGTGAATTTTGATTGTACATTCTTTAGAATTAATGACCTCAAAATTCCCCAATGGACTCAAATTAAACACAAAATTTAAAGGGATCTGAATCGCTGTATTGTAACATCCTCCATTCAATGGTGCAATCGCAATGCACTTCTCGACATTCAAGAGTGTGTTGGTCACCAGGAGCCGAATTCTCATTGTTTCGGGAATATCCACAGCTCGCCTTGTAGAAGAGTTCATATGTGTCAAACTTAGAATCCAAGTGTCTATCTAACACCTCCGAATTTAAACATGTGTATCAAAATGTCCCTGCGTATTACTAAAATGATATCTACTTTCTTGTATACCAAGATTCTCATTGTTCTTCATATACAATTTTGATAAGCATGCAATTGCCGCCCGTGATATGTAGATGAACTTGAAGTAAACTCTAATTTTTGCTAATGCGTACTTCCTTTTATTGACATCTATGCTAGATAGATTGTACTTGAATGTATTTAAAATATCTTATTTATACCTGTTAGATTATTAATCAACAAAGGATTTTCATCCCCAATTTCTTTATTTCACATATAGACTTATATATATATAGGAATATATATGCATGTACATATGTTTTCACCTCAATTGAGGATTTCAAAAATCTATAACAAAATTTTTGTTGATAACTCTATCATCAATATCTTTGAAACTCCTTCCACAACTTGCTTCCATGGATGTACTTTCATTCATCTGCTGGCGACTTGTTCTCCGCAACATCTTTGTTTCTTCTAGGCTACTCTTCTTATGCTATTGCCTTCTTATTTTTAGGTCAGCTTCTTCTATGCTATTTGCCTTATGGACGCTTCTTTTGCAACATATGGTGCAATCGCTAGTTTAATTGTATTTAAAATAAGAAAAACATTATTGAAATTGATTTAATTTATATTATATATAATATAAGATTTATATACATTAAAATTTTAGACTATTTTTTGCCCCAAATCATGTTGAACCAATATCTTTTTTTAACATACGTAAATCAATGTACATTTTTTTTTCATCATACAAAAAATAATATACATGTTTTTTTAATTTTAATATATTTGTATTATATATAATATTATAATTGATATTACTCATAGATTTTGTTTATCATGTTATCGGGGTGTTATATTTTTATTTATTTTGGATTTCATATCTAATCTATATGTATAGAAATTAACTTATAATACTCAAAAATTATAATATTAAATAAATGATGAATATATAATATAAAATAAATATATGAAAATATATAAATATAATATTTATTAAAAAATGTGTAAAGGCATGAAGATTATGTAAAGATATTCATTGTTTTTTTCAAAAAAAAATATGAAATGACAATAATAATATTTTTTTCCAAAAATGTGAAATGACATTTTATTATTAGTAATTTTTTACTTGTAACTTTAAAAGTACTAGAGTTAACTACCATGGCTAACCATGAGCTTTTATCCACCATTGAGAATAACAAGTAAGTATCTTAATTCAAGTAATGTCACCTCAACCATTAGGGATGATGTCATCCCATAAAATGATTATTCCTTATAAAGGAATTCTGATTATAAGATTTTCCCTTACGAGACCCATTTAGACTCAAATTCCCTAATGGACTCAGTAACGCAGCTCTAATGATCTAATCATGTTTGCATATGTAACACTTCTCCATTCAATGGTGCATCAATGTACTTCTCGACATTCATATAGGTTGGTCACCTGGCTGAATTTCATTGTTTCGAATTTACATGTAATGCGGTACTTATAGAAGAGTTCATTATATGTGTCAAACTTAGAATCCAAGTGTCTATCTAACACCCTTCAACTTGGGAACATGTATTGCCAAAAATGTCCCCATGATTAAATTATATTCACTTTCTTGTATACCAAGACTATTGTTCTTCATATACAATATAAGCATGCACCGTTTACTTTATTAGCGATGAACTTGAAGTAAATCATTTTTATAATAAAATCTTTTTATTGACATCTCCATGCTAGATAGATTGTACTTGAATGTATTTAAATATCTTATTTTGAGTTAATTCAGTTGATTATTAATCACCAAAGGATTTCATCCCCATTCTATTTCAATATCTATGTAATTCTTATATATGTGAACATATTATGTTGGTTTATATATATACACCGAATATATTTCAAAATCTATAATCTAAATTTTTGGTTGATAACTTTTATCATCAATATCTTGAAACCTCCATCAATTAGCCTATGGAAGCAAAATTTTCCTTTCATTCATTCACGATGATTTGTCTCTACAACATCTTGTTTCTTCTAGTTACTCTTTCCTATGCTTTCGCCTTCTCTTATTTCTTGCAGTTGCCTATGCTATTGTTCCTATGACGTTTCTTTTACAACATATGGTGCAATTGCTAGTTTAATTGTATTTTAAAATTAAAGAAAACATTATTGAAATTGATTTAATTTAGCTATAAGTATAATATAAGATTTATATACTAGTAAAATTTAGACTATTTTTGCCCCAAACTATGTTGAACCTAATATACCATTTTTTAACATACTGCAAACTAATGTACATTTTTTCATCATACAAAAATAATATACATATGTTTTTTTTTAATTTGGCTATGTTTGTATTGTTATTAATATTATAATCGATATTACTCATAGATTTTATTTATTACAAAAGTACAAGGTTACATTTTTATTTATTTTGATTTCATATCTATAATATATATGTATAGAAATTAACTTATAATAATTTAAAATTATAATATAAATAAAATGAGATAAATATATAATTTTAAAATAAATATATGAAAATATATAAATATAATATTTATTGAAAATGTAAAGGCATGAAGATTATGTAAAGATATTCATTGTTTTTTTCAAAAAATATGAAATGACAATAATAATATTTTATTCCAAAATGTGAAATGACATTTATTATTAGTACTTTACTTTATGACTTAAAGTAATTTCAGCACTACCATGTATTAACTACATTTTTATCCACCATTGAATGTAACAAGTAAGTATCTTAACTAAAGTAATGTCATCACCAACAATTAGATGATAGTTATCCCCATAAAAATGCGATTGGTTCCCTGCGTGCTAGAATTTGATTGGTACATTTTCCCTAGGAGACCCATTTTTAGACCTAAAATTTAATGGACTCAAAGAACGCAGCCTCTAAATGGACTAATCATGGCTATGAACACCCTCCATTCAAAGGTGCACCTAATGCACTTCTATTCAAGAGCAGCGCTTGGTCACCCGAGCGAATTTAATAGAAATGTGAATTCATTATCGGGTAAAGTCTATAGAAGAGTTCATATGTAAGCCAAACTTCAATCCAAGTGTCTATCTACACTCGAATCCTGGGAACATGTATTTCTCAAAAAATGTCCCCGCATTAAAAATGATATTCATTTTCTATACTAAGATCTATTGTCTTTCATATACTGGCGTTATGCAATCGCCAACAAATATGTAGATGAATCCTGAAGTAACTCTATTTTGTTAATAAAATTTTATTGACATCTATGCTAGATAGATTGTAATTGAATGTATTTAAAATATCTTATTTGAGCAATTGCTAGATTATTAATCACTAAAGGATTTTCATCCCCAATTCTTTATTTCAATATCTATAACAAAATTTGTATATATGTGAACATATTATGTTGGTTTACATATATGTTTTCACCCCCAATTGAGTATTTCTAAAAATCTATAACGAAATGTTTTGGTTGATAACTTTTATCACTAATATCTTTGAAACTTCACAATTAGCTCATGGAAGCAAAATTTTCCTCATTCATTCATCATGACTTGCTCCTTCCAACACTTGTTTCTTCTAGGCTACTCTTTCCTATGCTATTGCCTTCTTATTTCTTATAGTTTTCCTTTTCCTATGCTATTTCCTTATGACGTTTCTTTTACAACATATGGCGTAATAAGTAGCTGAATTTGCATTAAAATTAAAGAAACATTATTGAATAGATTTAATTTATATTATGGGCATAATATAAGATTTATACATTAAAATTCTTTAGACTATTTTCCTCTCTTGCCCCAAACTATGTTGAACCTAATATAACTTTTTAACATTAAATTTTAAATTAATGTAGATTTTTTCATCATACAAAAATAATATACATGTGTGTTTTTTTTAATTTTAATATGTTTGTATTGTTATTACTATTATACTAATATTATTCATAGATTTTATTTATCATAAAGGAAGAAGGTTACATTTTATTTATTTTGATTTCATATCTATATATATGTATAGATATTAACTTATAATAATTTGAAATTATAATATTAAATAAAATGAGATAAATATATAATTTTAAAATAAATATATGAAAATATATAAATATAATATTTATTGAAAGTAAAGGCATGAAGATTATGTAAAGATATCTATTATTTTTTTAAATATGAAATGATAATAATAACATTTTTATTCAAAAGTGTGAAATGACATTTATTATTAGTACTTTAATTTATGACTTTAAAAGTACTTAGAGCACTACCATGGTTAACCATGGTTTTTATCCACCATTGAGAATGTAACAAGTGTTCCTTTAACTCAAGTAATGCCACTCAACCATTAGATGATAGTCATCCCATAAATGTGATTGGTTCCTATAAAAGTGGAATTTTGATTGTATTATCTTCCTTGTGTCCTATTTTAGACTTCAAAATTCCCTAATGAACTTACCAACGCATCTAAAGGGATTCAATCAAGGTATTAAGTGCAAATATCCTCTATCTGCTGGTGCATTGGTACGTACTTCTATTATCTGAAGAGCTGCGGTTATCAAGTACGGGATGAATTTCATTGTTTCGAATCTCCACATGGCCTATGTCTTATAGAAGAGTCTATATGTGTCAAAATTCTGAATCCAAGTGTCTATCTAACACCTTGAACTTGGGAATGTATTGCCAAAAATTTCCACACATTAAAATGATATCTACTTTCTTGTATACCAAGACTATTGTTCTTCATATACTGGAGGCAAGGGCATGCAATTGTCACTAGATATGTAGATGATCCTAGCTAAATCCTCATTTTGTTACTGTACCTCTTTTTGGATATCTATGCTAGATAGATTGTACTTGAATGTATTTAAAATATCTTATTTGAGCTTACCTGATTATTAATCACTAAAGGATTTTCATCCCAATTTCTTATTTCAATATCTATAACAAAATTTGTATATATGTGAACATAATATGCTGGTTTACATATATAGCTACCCCCACTGAGTATTTGAAATCTATGCAATAAAATTTTGCTGATAACTCTATCATCAATATCTTTGAAACCCTCCATGACCTGCTTCCATGGAAGTAAAATTTTTCTTCATTCATTCAACATGACTTGTTTCCTCGCAACATCTTGTTTTTCAGCTACTCTTTCCTATGCTATTGCCTTTCTTATTTTATAGTAATAGTTTCTTCCTATGTTATTGTCTTTCATTTGACGTTTCTTTGCAACATATGTGGTGCAATTGTTTAATTGTATTTAAAATTAAAGAAAAATATTATTCAAATAGATTTAATTTATAATATAAGTATAATATAAGATTTATATACATTAAAATTTTAGACTATTTTTGCCTAAACTATGTTGAACCTAATATACCTTTAACATACCTAAACTAATGTACATTTTTTCATCATACAAAAATAATATACATAGTTTTTTTTTTTTAATTTTAATATGTTTGTATGCATAATATTATAATTAATATTATTTATAAATTTTATTTATCATAAGTAAATAAGTGCTGTATTTTTATTTATTTTGATTTATATATATAATATATATGTATAAATATTAACTTTATATAATTTGAAATTATAATATTAAATAAAATTAGATAAATATATACTTAAATAAATATATGAAAATATAAATATAATATTTATTAGAAAATGTAAACGCATGAAGATTATGTAAAGATATTCATTATTTTTTTTTTCAAAAATACGAAATGACAATAATAATATTTTATTCAAAAAGTAGAATGACATTTATTATTAGTACTTTTACTTTATGATCTCTTAAAAGTAATTAGAGCACTACCATGGTTAACCATGAGTTTTTATCCATCATTGAGAATGTAACAAGTAAGTACCTTTAACTCAAGTAATGCCACTCAACCATTAGATGATGTCATCCTCATTAAAATGATTGTTCTCAAAGTGAATTTTGATTGTACATTTTCCTTCGAGACCTATTTAGATCCTAAAATCCCTTAATAGACTCACCTTTCAACGCAAATTTAGTGATTTCAATCAGATTGTATATGCAACATCCCCATTCAAGGTACTGTAATGTACCTCTCAACATTCAAGAGGTGGTTGGTCACCAGTATTTAATTTCTATTGTTTCCCCGAATTTCCATGACTAAGCCTTATAGAAGAGTTCATATGTGTCAAACTGAATCCAAGTGTCTATCTAACACCTTTAAATCCTGGGAACATGTATTGCAAAAATTTCCCACATTAAAATGATATTCACTTCTTGTATACCAAGACTATTGGTCTTGTACACTTCGAGCAGAATGCACTACATAGATATGTAGATGAACTTCTGGCAACCTCTATTTTTACACAAAAATTCTTCATTGACATCTATGCTAGATAGATTGTACTTGAATGTATTTAAAATATCTTATTTGAGTTACCCGTTGGATTATTAATCACTAAAGTGATTTTCATCCCAATTTCATTTCCCAATATCTATAAATAAAATTGTATATATGTGAACATATTATGTTGGTTTACATATATGTTTTCACCCCTAATTGAGTATTTCAGTACCCATAAATAAAATTTTTTGGTTGATAACTCTTATCATCACACCTGAAACCTTCAATGCATTTGCTTCCATGGAAGCAAAATTTTTTCTTTCATTCATTCAATGGCGACTTGTTCTCTCAGTAACATCTTGTTTCTTCTAGGCTACTCTTTCCTTATGCTATTGCCCTTCTTTTTATTTGTAGTCGCTTCTTTCCGCGTTATTGCTTCATAACGCTTCTTTGCAACATATGGTGCAACTGCTAGTTTAATTAGATGCAAAATTAAAAGAAAAACATTATTGAAATAGATTTAATTTATATTATAAGTATAATATAAGATTTATATACATTGTAATTTTAGACTATTTTTTTGCCCAAATCATGTTGAACCTAATATACTTTTTTAACATAAATTTAAACTAATGTACATTTTTTCATCATACAAAAATACTATATTATATGTTTTTTCTTTTAATTTTAATATGTTTGTATTGTTATTAATATTATACTAATTTTATTCATAGATTTTATTTATCATAAAAAGTATATATTACATTTTTATTTATTTTGATTTCATATATATAATATATATGTATAGATATTAATCCTATAATAATTTGAAATTATAATATTAAAATAAAAAATGAGATAAATATATAATTTTTAAATAAATATATGAAAATATATAAATATAATATTTATTGAAAATGTAAAGGTACGGGAAGATTATGTAAAGATATTCATTATTTTTTCAAAAAATATGAAATGACAATAATAATATTTTATTCAAAGTGTGAATGACATTATTATTAGTACTTTTACTTTAAGTACTTTTAAAAGAGTTTAGAGCACTACCATGGTTAGCCATGAGTTTTTATTCAATTGCTGAGAATGTAACAAGTACTTTAACTCAAGTAATGTTACCTCAACCATTAGGGATGATGTCATCCCATAAATGTGATTATCCTCAGTGAATTTTGATTGTACATTTTTAGAGACCCATCTAGACCTCAAAATTCTAATGGGACTCACTCAACGTTGTTCTTAAAGGGGATCTAAATCAGCGTTGCATATGCAACATCCTCCATTCAGGTGCATCGCAATGCACTTCGATTCAAGAGCAGGTTATCACTGGGAGCGGACTCATTGTTTCGAATTCCACATGCTGCCTTGTAGAAGAGTTCATATGTACAACCAATCCAGTGTCTATCTAATTCTCCCAACTTGGGAACATGTATTTCCAAAAATGTCCCTACATTAAAATGATATTCACTTTCTGTATACCAAGACTATTGTTCTTCATATACAATTGATAAGCATGCAATTGTCGCCGATATGTAGATGAACTGAGTAAACTCTATTTTGTTAATTAAAAATTTCTTTATTGACATCTATGCTAGATATATTGTACTCGAATGTATTTAAAATATCTTATTTGATATTCGTTGGATTATTAATCACTAAAGGATTTATCCCCAATTTATTTCAATATCTATAATAAAATTTGTATATATGTGAACATATTATGTAGTTGGTTTCATATATATGTTTTCACCTAATTCCAAGATTTCAAAATCTATAAATAAATTTTTTTTGGTTGATAACTTTATCAATATTTTGAAACCTCCACGTGACTTGTTTCATGGAAGCAAAATTTTCCTTTCATCTATTCAATTTATGACTTATTCTATGTAACATCTTGTTTCTTCTAGCTACTATTCTATGCTATTGCCTTCTTATTTCTTATAGGCTGCTCTTCCTATGCTATTGCCTTACGACGCTTCTTTTGCAACATATGGTGGAATTGCTAATTTGAATTTGTATTTAAAATTAAAGAAAACATTATTGAAATAGATTTAATTTATATTATAAGTATAATATAAGATTTATATACATTAAAATTTTTTGACTATTTTTTGCCCCAAACTAGTGAATCTTAATATACCTTTTTTAACATATGAAACTAATGTAAATTTTTTCATCATATAAAAATAATTATTACATGTTTTTTTAATTTTAATATGTTTGTATTGTTGTTTACTATTATACTAATATTATTCATAGATTTTATTTATCATAAAAGCAATAAGGTTACATTTTTATTTATTTGATTACATCTTATAATATATATGTATAGATATAAAATGAGATAAATATATAATTTTAAAATAAATATATGAAAATATATAAATATAATATTTAATTTTAAAATGTGTAAAGGCATGAAGATTATGTAAAGATATTCATTTTTTTTTAAAATATAAATGACAATTATGGGCTATTTTATTCAAAAAGGTGTGAAATGAAATTTATTATTGTGACTTCTATTTTGCGACTTTAAAATTACTTAGAGTACTACCATGGTTAACCATGGCTTTACTCTCCACCATTATAGAATGTAAATAAATAAGTACCTTTAACTCAAGTAATGCCACTCAACCATTAGGGATGATGTCATCCCATAAAATGTGATTATCGTTAAAGGAATTTGATTGTACTTCCTTAGAGACCCATTTTAGACCTCAAAATTCTTAATGGACTCACCAACGTTAAAATTTCAAAGAGACTAACTACGTTGCATATGTAACATCCTCCTTCAAGGGGTGCATTGCAATGCACTTCACATTCAAGAGTGTGTTGGTCACCTGGGAGTGGAATTGCTGTTTCTGGAATCACATGGACGTAAATACTTATAGAAGAGGTCATGCAAATAAAATCAAACTAAGTGTCTATCTAACACTTCAACTTGGGTACATGTGCATTGCCTATTATTAGAAAAGTCTTTATTAAGAAACTACTCATCGGCCTTTATAAATCATACAGATCCTAGCTAGAAAGGGAAGAATTTGCAAAGAAATGATGCTGATTCCTCATTTGAGAGAGTGAAAGTTAATATGTTGCCTAAGTGTGATGTTGGATGCGATGATATCGGATGAAGTTGGAGCCGTGCAACAAATCGATCATTGGTTGCAACTTCCCTCTCGATTTCAAAGATTGATGTTCATTTCTCTTCCCATATATATGTCTCTTTATATAGCCATTTCTATGCAATGGACTCTTTGAATGATATATATATTTCATTTAATCACGGAGTGATTGAGATAGGTAGATGACTGTAAATGCATAGTTTTTGTTGTTCTGTTTATGCTTATGTGAATTGGCCTCGTGAGTGATCTAGTTGATTGAGAGAGACAACAACAATGACAAAAGGAGAAGGAGAAGCGCTTAGATCACAAGTAGGTTTTCATCATTATGTGTATCTACTTATTTAGAGAAAGTGATAAAATTCTTTCATCTATTGTTCCCAAGGTGCCTAGCACCACACTTAGGGAATTTGATTTATTCAGAGATCACACCTCGCATAAAATTGTTATGTCCTCGTAATTTGTCAAATTTGCAAGACCAAATAGACAAGGGTAACATCAAACCAACTTGGAGTCCTAGGGATTCATTTCAGACTTAGAGAGGGCCTTCATATTTGAATAAAATACATGACTTGTTTGATTTAGATGTTGATTTTAGAAGGTTAAATTGATAGGTTTGTTTGTTTGGTTCTGTTTGGTTGGGTTGTTTGTCAAGAAGAACACATAGAGTAAGATAAATTCAAACCATTGGCCAAGGGCTCTATGGTGTTGCTTGAAAAGTATAATAATAAATCAATGGTGTTTCATAGGTGTTAACAAAGCCAAATGGATCTTAATAGCTTATGGGTGTGAACAACATTGTTGAATTTGGTAGGTTTAAAGAGAATTGGCACACTCTAATATGTACTATAACAAGAAGAGTCTTTAAGATTACTATATTTAGAAATAGCCAAAGGATAGGGTACACCCATAAACTTGACCTAGCTTTACCAAGTAAAATTTAAACAACAATCCAAAGAAACTCCAGAGAGTGCTGAACTCAAAATTTTCTAGTTATTCACTCAGAGAAAGAAACATTTAAGATAACAAACAAGTGATGATCAAAGAGGAGTGAAATCCAAATTCTTCAACACTAGACTTCCAAGCTATGCTGCATGTGGGCAAATTTCAAAGTGACTCGTTCAAGATGGACTAAGTGACAAGACAAACCATAAAGTTCTGAATAAACCCTAATCAAGAAACTTCAAAGAAATGTCCTAAAAACAATGTTTTAAGCTACAAATTCAAAGGACAGCCATACCATAAAATTCTTTGGTTTGACTCCATTAAATCATTTTAAAGACAAAAGCTGGCGGAACCAGAGAGAAACTACACTCTCCAATCGATCTACAAGAGGAAAACATTCAACAACAAAAGTAGACAAAATTAAGGTGACCAACAAGCATACTAATTCCAAATTTTCTACTCTATCATAAGGGAAAGATGAACAATAAGGAAAATATACAACATATGTAAATCAAAACAACATCACCATTTAACAAGGTTCATGAATCATATGAATATGCTTGCTCCATTGGTGCTCAATCCAAGACAGCTCCAAACTAATTTCTTCATTAACCTAAAAATCCATGTAATATTGAGCTCACACCAACCAACAACCAACTGGTGCTATACATGCAGTATTTAATCCAAGAAATGAGGAATTAAACCTAGCTAGGGTTTTGTGGACCATTTATTACATAGTTAAGTCATTTGACCTTGGAGGACTAAGGGCATTCATGTAAAAGACATCTAAAACACATTATGTGGAAAAATAACTACCAACATAACTATTTGAGATAATATTGGAAAAATTGACTTTAAGGCTTCAAAATATATTTTTCAATAACTCCAGGCATATTCCAAGGTATAGAGGTGCACCGTGTAAGACTAGGAGAATTTCCTCATGGAAGATAACTTTGGAGACCTTCTCGGTGTCCAAATGAGCTCCATAGCTCATTGGAAAGATTCGTCTAGTTTCCAAATCTGCATTTAATTTCTAGGAATGGAACCTATTTTTTGTGTTAAAAATCACTTCTCCCAAGATTATTAAACGTGACAGCGTCGTAGCTAGTCAAAAGAGGGCGAAAGGTGATTGTTTTGGTGGTTTTGGCCTTTTTAGGACCAAGCTTGTTCAAATGGTCTGAAATTCTTCTGGTGATGATGTCCTTGTTAAGGAACATGAATATGTTGATCTTGATGAGTTCTGGGTAGAAACACTGTATACCATGTGTTTAGCCCAATTTCAGAAGCCAACCATAGTAAAATAAAATGTGCAATAAAGGTACAAATTGGAAATTAGCTGCTGGGATTAAGGATTAGAGGCCTTGAGGGACACCCTGTGTTAGGAATATTAGTTCCTTTCCATTTTTTCTAAGAAGTTTCAAGTCATGATTTGGGCTTTGTAGCTTTGAGTTTGCAATTTGGGTTTCTTGAAGTAGTTCTTGGTCTCATTATAAATATTTCATTGTCCTTGTTTCTTCTGCATTTCTCAAGATGTTATTGGCCCTATCAAGATATTTTCCCACTTTCATTAACAATGATGTGAAAAATTCTGTTTGTCTAATGTGGGTGCCTCAACTCTGCCTTCCTCTAGTCTCTAGCTCTTTTAGCCCTTCTAGTCCTAAGTCCTTTCTGGGCACTTTTCTTTGCCTCATTGGTTCCCACTATCTTTCATAGGTTCCTATCAAGCAAGGCCTTGCCTTGTTTTATTTCTCCTTTTTCCTTGGAGTAGTTGAATTCTCCATGATGGTCTGCTTATCTTGAGTTGTTCATTCTCAATATAGTATGTACGATAAACTATATCTCTCTAAGTTGGCTTGAAGCTCACCGATTTGGGAATCCTTCTACTTGATAATAATTTTGAAGGGCCTCATGGAGGTCATCCCCATCATGAATGGATGCTCTATGTAAATTCTCTCTCTTCTCTTTTTTTCTACCATATTTTGTTTGCCCTTATGCATCTATTTTTTGGTGAAGGTATTCTCCACAATCAGGAGAAATACATGCATATTCCCTCTCTAATATTGATTTTTCATTGTGCTCATTTCAACCTCTTTAGATTTTTACCTCAACTCTAATAGGTGACTCATGTGTTTCTCATAAAATGGTGATGATGGTGGTGATAAGAGGTGGAGTATGTATGACTGAGGTGATGAAATGGTAGGTATCAGGCTAAGATGGAGGTATAGATGTAGTAGGCCGTGTTAGTTCCTTGTGGTGATGGTTCAAATCTATTTATTTTTCCTCCTTATGATCATTTCTTCGGCCTTTTTCCTAAAGACCATCATTTTCAATTCCCTGCATATTTGAAATTAAGCTATGAACCCTAGGTAGAAGCGGAAAATGACATGAGGGGAAGGGAATGAAATGGAAACTTTTAAAAAATGAAGGGAAAGAGTGAAAGGGAATAGGTGTTGGGGAAAAATAGATGAATGAAAACCTCATAAATGTAATGACCTCTATGACTGATGCTTAAGGAAAGGAAATATGGATGAATATTGATTTCAAGCTGTATTAGGGTTTTCTTTAGGTTTACTATCCAATTAAGAATCACAAAAATGACTTAAACATAGGATTATATCATGTACTTACCACTTCTAGGACTTGGCAAGAATTTAAATACACATTTGGCGATTTGGGTCACGTATTACTTGTAGTCTTCTTTGATAAAGTACGCCATCAGCGGTATGCAACGCTTACCTTAAAACACACAAGCCACTCCTCAAACGCCGAAGCTTCTTTTTGCAGACCGGCATTTGGAGGCCTTCCCAAAGGTCCAAATTGGGCCTCAGGATAGCCTGAAATATTCAGCTCATTTAAATATACCTTGCTTTTTCTTATTGGAGCTTATTTGACCTTTCAGAAAAGTTGATTCTCCCAAGACTAGTCAAAAAGTGTTGAATGAGGGTGCAGAAATGAAGAGGTTATGCAGGGAAACTCTTTGAGGTCTTCCTCAACTCCAAATTGAGATCATGATAGCTCATTTGAAATATCTTCTATATAGTTACCATTTTACTTATCAATAAATTCATTTGGACACTCCAAATATGAGAAAACTTGATTTTCCTGTCACCTAAAGTAAAGAACTTTCAGAGCACCTTATAAATTTAATATTTCTCCCAAAACCATGACACCTAAGGGCCAAATATGAAGGAGGATTTTTCGTTGGGACCTATGATGGACAAAAACCTCTCCCACTTTTGTCAAATTCATCTATGTCATACAGGAACATAGTTTGAAGCAAAACTAGCCCTGCGAGTGACAACTCGACTTGACCCTTGGAATGATTTCAAAAATGATGAGACAGATGTTTATAAGCTATTATGGCTTCATACTTGTCAAGATATGACCTACCATATGGATCCTCTACTTTAAGGCTCTTTTTCAGCAAACCCTAGCCTGGGAGAGGAAATTAGGTTTAAAATATGGAACAATGATGACTTGGGCACTCCTGGGAACAAGACAAATTCTCATTTGATGGTTGGGCATGTGTAGAACTCGAAGTTGGCTTTGAAAACTGGCTTATACGTACTTGTCTTCTCCTTTATCAATGTATAATTTTGACACTTTTTGCTTTGTGTGTTGTTGAAGTCATGGAATTGGCTTTACTCACTAAAGGCTTGACATACAAGCGATGTACTTGGTGATCATAATATATCCTTATGTCTTGACCCCATCGGAATGAAGGATGTGACTCTGAAAACAAAACGAATACCAAGTCCTTTGACTAGATTTTTGAATGAAATTTGACTTAAAACTTTCAAGTGAAAAGAGCATTTCAAATGCTATTATGTCAAGGGGCATGGGAATGAGTTAGCAACAAGAACACCTGTAGAAGGGTGTGATTTTATTGACAGGAAATGGGGAAATGAGGTTCTAGGTAGGAAAGAAGGATGATATTGATAGGTATGTGCCTACAATGAGTTCTAAGAGCAAATGTATTAATTTTGAGAAGCATTCAACAGGAATAGTGGAAAATAGGTTATAGTGATAATGAAGCAAGTGCTAGAGATTTCTAAACTCAAAATATTCAAGGAATATTGTTTTCGTAGCTATGACCATCCTATATTCATCTAAAGATAGAAAAAATAATGATGGACTACCACCGTACTTATTTAGAGAAAGTGATAGTAAATTATTTCATTTGTTGTTCAGCCTAGCACTACACTTAGGAATTTGATTTATCCATAGATCAGCTAATTCGTATTAACAAATTAGCATCACTAGGTATCCATCATTCATGGTGTTTTTTCCTCTGCTAATCCTCATCAAGAGCATCTACTTCTTCGCTTTATTAGACATTTAAATGAAATAATTGCATTTGTGTTTGTTTTAGCTTGAATTTTCAATCTCCTACAGACCTAACGATTGTTGGTCAAGATATTGCACCTGCGCAATTGCACGTTCTTACCTATGGTGTATCATAACCCATCAGCTCTCCCTTAGAGGATCAGATGACAGCTAAATCCAAATTTATTCAAATTTAGCATATTAGTTAATTTCAGCCTAATTTTTTGTTGTATTCAATTGTTTGATAATTTTAGAGACTAAAAGAATTCTACTGATTTTTCCAAAATAAATTTGTTCAATGTCTCTTTAGTGTTTTTCTTTATCATTGGTAAATTCAGTGTATTTATTTCTTCATTAGATCCATTTTTTCCGGAAAGGAAATTGTCAGTGCCAGGTTTTTCATGTCAGAGAAAAAGGTAGTTCCATTCTTCATTTTTTCCTAAAATATAAATTGTTGTTAAATTCCTCGCTTTCTCAACTAAGAAACACTTGTTTTATTTGATTTATTATATATTTTTATTGTATCTACACGAAAGTGTATACAAAATATGCACAAATATAGTAAATTGTGTCCGTTTATAGAACAAGCGTTACATTTAGTTTGTGTGTTTTGTTGTCGGTTTCAAATTGATTGCTCTTTCCTTAATAGCTAGGATTTTCATTGAAAAAATCCAGGAATTGAAAAGTTTGTTTATCATTTTAGTTTGCATTTTTAGGAATTTCCATCACATCATGCGCTGAACCTAAAAGACAAATTTTCTAAAATGATCAACATAAAATTTACATCAATTTACCTAAGAAAATATTGGAACTATAACGAGCAATATTTAGAAGGTCTAGGTATAGAGACATGTTCCAAAAGTTGTCGCAAACATAGCATTTGTCGCTAACTTGTCTATGATATTATTCGAAAGAGTGACACCACTACACGTATGTAGTATACAGCCTGGCCCACGTATTCCTAGTATTATAGATAGTGGTTCTAGTACGAAAAGTGCATAAGTAGGTGATCTCATCAAGCATTTCGCATTAGAGTCAGCTTAATAGAGACTTGGGCCTCCACATACCTGTATATTTGGAGGAAAATTTAGGTTACTATCCATCCATATGAACCAATTCGGCCGCCTTGTAATTTATGATACACCGAACACAAATATTCGAGATTGTCATCAAGATTTTTGTCTAATTAGAGGTATTTTAACTATAATTACTTGGTAAATTATTTAAATTACCTTTTTATTTTGTTTATTTTTTTAATTAATAAATAAATCAGTTCATGGAATAAGAAATATCCCTTTCCCCGGTAAGTTCGCATAGAATATCATTGAAACCACCTTACTACCTAGTTACTTCGTCAGCCAAGCGCAACATCGCCTTCACCAAATTAGTATTATCACCTAGTAGCAACATCATTCTCTACATATACTTTAGGTCATATCGAAGTTATTTAGACAAATTCCTCGTCTGTATAATCTTGTCAATATGGGAGGCTCTCGCCACCTATGGTCATGAACCATCTAATCATTGAGACTATACTCCACGTAATCTTGATCGCTGTTCAACTGGCGCTGATCCGAATCCCGCTACTTTTTTCCAAGAATATCGAATCAAACTGACAACCGTGGTTGTCTTATCCCTGCACCCATTGTAGCTATTGAGTCTCCCATATCGCACAACCTCCTCCTCAAATAGTACTTCGTAGCCCATAATAAATCCTTCCACCGTTTAATTTCGATTGAAGAAATACCAAGATGAAACACCTTTAACTCCAACTCATTTTAGGTAGGATATTTACTTGTATGAGTCTTTTCCTAACTTTCCTCTTCTTTTGTTGATCTTGTTTCACTTAGTTCCCATAGATCCTAGGGTATACATTTGGTCGTAATAAATCCGCGTTTTAGACAACATATTCCTGTTGGACCATCTATTCCAAGGTAACAACTCTTACTTGCTACCTCAGTTGATGCTCATACATCACTTCCGTAGTCGCCATTTATATGGTAGCCTCTTCAATCCCACCAAGTTACCACATTTATCAACCCTTTCAGGACCAAATCATATCTTTTCAATGTTTAGCATCAGCTCAACTAGTAAATCTATAGTATATTAACGGCTTGATCCTTTATATATACTAGGGAAATATCAAGTCGGTCCATTTGGGTATATTCCATCTAGTACAATTTCAATCGACTCTGCATTTGGAGAACAATATTTTCCATCTTATTAAACTCATGCTAGGGGGCAACCCATCAAGCCACTCATTTTGACAAGATCAGTTATTTGGTCATCCTAATGTATGACGAATTTTTTCAAGTAACCCACTCTACCCATCCAACCAAACGTAATAAGATGAATAACTGCTCCAACTCCGTTGCAATCTACATCTACTCCACTTGTTAATACATCCTTGGTAACAAGAGTCACTAAGTTGTTTCTACAAACCTTGTTCATATTGTTGTCGTAGGACGTAATTTCATACCACCAGGATCATCCATCCAATCAATAGACCATACTTGTTTCATCATAATTTACCTAGTTATCTGGACCCATTTTTGTTTAAAATCAAACTCAAGTTGAACAATTAGGACTTGTAATTTGGTATTATTCGGCCTACAATCTATTGTAGCTATTGAGTTTCCTATATTTCATATTAAACTTCCCCAAATATACTTAAATTTTCCCTTGAAATCCTTCCACCTAGTTTGATTTCATTGAAGAAATCCCACAAGCCTAAAATACCTTTAACCTTTAAATAATTTGGAGGGAGTTTTAATTGCGACGTATTCAGTAGTAACTCGCATCTATATCTTATTAGGATTGTGTCTGAAGATGTAAAACTTTCCATTATAACAACCGCTTTTTTCCCAAAACTTCTGTAGAGAATCTCTTTCAAAATCGTAGAATCCTTTCATGTATTGGTGGAAATGTCTGTGCCACCACCGAAGTTCATAACCAATGTCCATTACCGATTTCTTTGTTGTCCTACAGAGCATCTAGGCAGTTCGAGACAAGTACTCAAAATCCTCCTCTGAAATTCTCAAGAGTTCAAGCCTCGTGAATGGTTTCACAACGGCTTCAACTCATTGCTTTGTCATGGCACATCGTTCCACAATCTCAACGAGAAGGATCATTCGCTATGAACTTAATCTCTTGAAACCATACACACCTTCATATGTTGATCCAGACTTTACCATGCACATTATTCAAATTTCACTTGGTCTCTTTAGAAAGAAACACTTCAAATGTAGATCCACAAACTCAATCTCAAAGCCATTATCAACCCACTCGCTCAAGAGTCCAGGTTAATTTTGACCAGGGTTACGCCCCTCTTAAAGCCAAAACCTGGACTATATTCGATACTTCAAGGTTAGGAATTTACTACGTAAATAATAAATATTTACCGAGAGAAATAAACATAAATAAATCCAAGAATAAATCATAAACATAAACACTGATGTAAGAATCAGAAACCCC
Organism: Pinus albicaulis; assembly: GCA_034641835.2. NCBI lineage: Eukaryota > Viridiplantae > Streptophyta > Pinopsida > Pinales > Pinaceae > Pinus > Pinus albicaulis. The sequence goes on along the minus strand of JAXQQM020092620.1, from coordinate 58,612 downwards.
TAAATCGGGAAAACCCAACCAACAAATTTCATTAAACATTGGCCAAAACTTAGCTATCCGCCAAGTATACCACCACTCAATTCCTCCGTGCCTACATTGTTAAATGAAGTATTTCTATTCTTATAGGTCTGACATGACAATACCATGTAATAAATCCATGGGTGCACAATACCATAAAGCTCTAAACCATCATTTTATTAATTCTAGTCAATATCAATTCTAATTCTAAGTCATGTTTACCTACCGTAAGTATTTCAATCACCGCTTGCTTTATCCACTTATCTCGAAATTCTCTCTAGATCCAATAGGGGTATACATTTGGTCGAGGCACCATTCCCGAATCCAATATCTTCCGTTTGACCATTTATTCAAATTGCGATAGCACCTTGCTTCCTCGCTAATTTATTTATACAAACTTCATCAGAAGTCACATATATGAGTCTTCACCACCGGCACGATATTTATCCGAACTCGTGCATCCAAACCCATGGATTTCACCAATGTCATCAATTGTATTCTATATAGTACAACTCTAGTGAGAATTTACTTATTTGATCCATCCATCAAAGGCAATATCGTCGTCCACATGAGTATATACCATCTGCATAATTCTCTAATCGACTTTTACATTTGGAGAACAATATTTTCCATCTTATTGTACTCCCATGTTGGGAAACCCATGGTCACTCCATTTACATGACGATCGTTATTTGTCATCTTAATGTCGTGAATTGAATTTTTTGTCGCTTGCAACCTACTCCGCCATCCACCACAAACGGGTTGCACTCATCATATCAACCGTTAGAACTTCTATTGCACCCATGCCATACCAACTCCGTACATTCACCGTTATACCAACGGGTTGTACTGACCATCTTAGGTGAGTCCTTCCAACCTAATACCATCAGCATTAAATCTCAAACCTAACTCCTTCATCAGTTTACAACAACCAATCAGATCCTGAATTATTTATTCATTGCCGGTTTACCTTATTATGGCATAACAGCCACAAATAGGTTATACTTTAACTACAATCAATTCAATCTATCCTATTTTGGGTTATAATCTTGGTGGATAGACCCCAAGTGCCGCCAAGCTTAAAATTCCACAACCTTCATTTCAACAAGTAGGTACCCGTGCTTTGGTCAATAGAACTTCTGGCATTTGTTTTCAAAAACCCCTATCTAGGTTACCAACAACAGATCTTTATGCTCATGCTCAAAGGTATGTTTCAAGTACTCATAATTGGCACTGCCATGCTCAACCTAAAATTAAATCGACAATTTCCCTTGTTGCAACTTTAGAGTTACCAAATTTAAACCGCCTCACTAATGATCCAATCAATTACGCTCTTGTGGCCTAAGGATACCTCATAAATTACCCTTGATATTCCTAGTTCAGTTGAAACTCCTGGGAAGACCATTTACGCATGTTATGACTTATCATTTTTGGTGTTCATCTGAATCCCTGACATGATGACTCCATTCAACTACTGCTCTTCAAATAGATGCCATTGGTCCGCTGTTTAAATGGTACATTGATATCAGAGCTTCATTTGATAATTTGACTACCCTATTAATGATTAACGGACTTCAATTACTCTATACGATATGAAATAATAGAACTTTGAATAATTTTAAACAGACGACAAGCACTAAATTTATGATCATATTCATGAGTGATGCGCCATTCTATAGAATGGTCACATTTGTTCCTAATCGAAATTTTCGTTGAGTGGTCTATTCAAATCCCTATTACCATCTATAACTGAGGATGTGGCTATGGTGGTGCTCACCAAGAGCAGCTGCTTCCTCGCCTGCGACTATTTGATTTGTTGGTCTGCACGCTTCACGAGAAAAATTCCCAACACGCTGGTCTAATTTATTGTTCCTCCTCCACATCTGGTACTCTCATGCCGGACGATGATCTGCATCGCAGCACATCACTTACCGCGATATGATCCCTACTTGTTTCAAATCCATATGTCATCTAACAAAGGCAAAAGTGACAGCAACCTGGGGTGACGGAAGTAAGAAAAAGGGGGAAATCGTGAGTGAAAAGAAATACCCGCATAAAATATCAACTGCATAAATCGTCTAGAAATCAAACTCATTTCCTTGCATAATCTTAAATGAGGAGCACTTTTTTCAATAATCGTCTCTACCACGAATTTCAAAATTGATTAGACTTATTTTTAATCCGCTGTGTTGACAACGATTATCCAGACATAAATTTGGCTGCTACGTAACCAACTTCGTTCCTGCTGCTCAGCACGCTTTATGAGTCAAGAAGAACCGATGACATGGTCACGCAGGATTAATCAACTTTGTAGAATTGGAGGAAACACGGAACCGTGTAGAATCAAATATTGATAGAATATCGTGAGAAAAATGAAGAATGTATCTGATGAAGTATTTAAAAATTTCAAATTGGAGACTCGGTCCTCGTGTGATGTCTAAAGAGCGTGAGAAGGGCAAGCATGCTAAGCTTGATCCTATGGTTTGGCCCATCCAAAATTGTGAATCAAGGGAGGAAACAATACTTTCATGTTAGAAAAACTCGCAAGGTGATTCACATGCTCCCCAGACACTACCTCAATATACTTTTCACTTTCACCCAAATGTGGGAATGCTCCCATTGTATTATATTGTATATAAGTTGTTTTAGTTTTATTTTCATAAGAAAAGGATGTTGGCAATACCAAGAAGAATCGCAGGGAATTGAAAACAGAATGAAATATTCAGCGGTCTCATGGTACTCGAGCATGTCCAGGACAACCATGTTGCCTCGTATTGAGCCGATAAGCTGTACATACTCTCTCCTCCATTTAAATTTTGACTACCGCCTCTTTAGATCTGTTCCAAATATCTTTGAAACTCAAAACCTTCCATACGCTTTCATCGCCACTCCTTTCCGCCTCAAAAATACATCATGTAGCACAAAAACTCCATAACTTAAATTTATTTTACCTAGCCCTAAGACTTAGCTCTAGCTTAATAATTTATGTCGAAATAAAACTATGCTCGAGAGGAGGGACTTAAAAATAATGTTTCGAGCCAGCAATTGCAACCGCTGATCCGAATAATCGCATGGCCCGCTATTGACCATCCGTGGTACTCGCTTGCAAAAACCGCAGCTTAATTCGCGCATACTTTGATGGACGGTATTTACCTATGGGGGTAGCGACGCATTGAAAAACGCTACGCGCCTTTTTGTACCGCCCAAACCACTTTTCAAGATTAAGTTTGCAGTAATGTCGTGGCGCGACGATTTGAGCCATCGATCCGCCGCCCAACCATACGGGTGACCGGAACCACCTGCCCATTATCACTATGTCCATTGCGCCATGTGGTCTACCATTACACCGCCATCACCTTCTAGCCGTTTGATTCAAGGGATTGAACCAGCGCCCGTAACCTTACCCCTTCCTACCGTTGACTCCGCGTCTATCACCTTTCCACCCGCCCGTATATCCATGCGGTCCTCGGCTTCGGCCCATGGTATTTTCCCCGCCATATATGTGTGTGTGTGTGTGTGTGTGTGTCGGTGTGTGTGTTCATTCTCTAGATTCATTGTTGACCCGCTACCACGAGTCAAACTATCTACGGGAAATCTTCGCCTCCGCATGTTTTAATCAAAGTCTCCCATTTCGTAATTCACACCTAATGACTTCGCTATTGTCCGCGGTTCCGCGACGCTATCATCATCCTCAGTATCCACGCCTCTTACTTCGGTACCGGTTTTTCCTAATGACGGCGGTTTCGCAGATACTAAGATGATAAGAAGGTGTTTTAATGTGCATAGACTTCGCTATAGTAGGTAAGTTAAGAGCATGTCAAAGGATCTACATTCTCATCATTAAATCCAAAAAGGAATAAGGTTGTTGTATGACATAATCATTCATAAAGAAAGTGAAGATATGAATCAACAAAAATCTCCAGAGAAAATCATGGGACCTGCATCCCGATTTAAAATCCCGGGTTTAAATTCAAGGATAGAGGTCCGAGGGCACTTCGCTTTAATTACAAATACTAAGATTCACGGCAAGAGATTTTTCCTCAGCCTACGTATAACATCATATATTTTATTATTTCAGGTCTTTTCTATGAGGAGATTTTCCTTAGCATTTATTTCGAGGTAAATTAAAGTACAACATTTATAGTTAGTCATTCACAGCAGGGACGTTAACGTTTTACTTCATTTTATTCAAATTAAGTCATTAAATGTGCTCCATCTACCTTCTTAGAATTCTCTATCTTCTATAAAAACCCGAAAGAAGACATTGTAAAGGTTCCAAAGATTTCTATCGCCATAATGTGCGAGTATTATGATACATTTTAAATATTTTCAGAGAAGGTCTTGTTCGAGGGCCTCGTGCGAGGAGGATTGTAACTGTAATGAGGATTCCGTCTTTGTATCTTCAATAAGATGTATCTTTCTTATGTTAATATATTATCTCATTTCATGCTATTTATCTTTCTTTGTATCATGTTCTAGAATGCAGTGGCTCATCAGGTTAGCGCAGGATTCATCCTCGTTGATGCCCTTCGTGAAATTAATAAGCAATTTTAAATAGGCCTAGTCATGATATATTGTTTCATGTCTACCCCATCCATATCTCTCAAGCATCACCGTGTTAGAGGCGCTTAAATGCCGATTGTGTATGGATTCTAACTTATTAAGCCCATGCATGGTTTGTTGTATATCCGTATCAAATAATATCAACTGTATTTTCCACGATGATCACCACATTCCGATTGCGGGTATATTATTTGAACTGCCCCTTGCATAAAGTAGTTGTCTCTAACTGCCCCCATACCAGGTTGGAGTTGTATGATGTTCCTACACTATTCTTATCTGTACCAACTCTCCGAAAGAGAGATTGGTTCACATAAACTACTACCAATGATAGTGAGGGAGATTAATATAACCCAAGCTATATGAGGAGCCTGTTATATTAAGATGTCCCAGGCACCGCTCCATGGCAACTTCAGACTATCTCTAGTGACAAAATTCGTCTACAACATCTTTTCCGGGCTTACGTCGGGATCAAATTCAAGAATATCGTATTTCCTGGCTCGACAAATTATTTTCAATTTTCAATCAAAGAGCAATGAGTTGAAGAGTTGTGTATCTTCACCAAGTATCTAATTGCTTATTTGATAAATTTATTGCGTATCTCGCCTGCAGTTACATTGAGCGATACATTCAGTCAAAACACCTAATGATTCACCTGCAGAAGATCATTCATAAAAGAGTTTAAAGGAGAGGAAGCCGCTTCAGGTTGAAACCTCAATATTCCATTGAAGATTATACTGGAGAGGATCGAAATGTAAATCCTGTTTTTTTTAGAAACTCCATGAGAGGAAGTAATCTTCGATTGAAGAAGACATCTCATCCACTGCAGGTTGAGGAAATTGTTGTTCACGTAGTAGTTGTTATATTAACCATGAACTATTCCCATCCACCAGGTTTGCATAACATATTCCCATTGTTATTCATACCTCACTCTCTCCGCCTCTCCCTTCATTTGTATTCAGATCATGGTACAACCCCCACCTCCTCCAATGTATACGTTCCCGCTTTCCCTATTGAATAAATATGCACCACCGCCCAATTTCAAGTGCTAAATGATAGCTGTGATTACTTAAAGATCACAAGATTCAATGGTGAAAATGAAATTGATGCTCGAACATTCAAGACTTTCGTTCTTTTAAAACTTAAATGTTGAATACTTGGATGTGGTCTGAGGATTGTTTGTGCATTTTGAAGGTGAAGCGAAATTTGCTCACATTAATGTGGAAATCATCGCGGACCAATTGACCAAAGGAGAATATTTTCTGTGAAGTGGGGAGAAAGAAAAGACTGCGAATAGGCGGTTTTACCGAGTTTAATACTATGAAGAAGAAACAACATGTACTTGAAGTTTATTAAAGATTCAACAAGTTATATTTGAGTCCGCCTTCAAATGAAGCCCTACAGCCGCCGCTAAGATAATTTTTATAGTAGCCTTTGATTTGACTTTGATTCTCATTGAGAGAAAGAAAACTCGCACTTTAGATGATGTATATGTTGATGCTCGAGTTAGAAGCAACTTTTCTCATCGAAATTAAAGGGAAAAGCTGAACAAGAAACTAGGAGGAGAGGCAAGAAGAGGTTTCCACCCTCAACTGCAGTAAAGGATTCAGACAATATGGATGAAATAAGCAGATGATAGAAGATGGTCATTTGTTGAAGAAAAGGTGTACCAAGAATTTCACAAGTTCTGTTAGTGATGTCCCAAGAGATAGAAGACCACCACGTGATATCGAGACAAGCAAAGGAACAACAAAGATCGCATCATCCCTATACTCCGAAGACTACAGATGACTCAATCGAGATGCAACCATGTATCAGGAAGATTCAAATCTCAGTTTTTTCAACAATGATGATATGGAATGCCCATCGAAGACGAAGAAGAAGAAGTAGAGATCGACTCATTATTGTAAGAAATTTGCTAAATTCACAAGCACAATTAATGTCAAATATGATCTCAGACTAAGAAGAGGACCAGAAATCAAGATTAAGAAGAGGAGCCACTCTGTAAAGAAGCATCTACCGTGGTTAAATCAAGAATAAAGAGAAGTATAGAAAAAGGTAAGAGTCCTTCTAAGTACTTTGCAGCCTAATGATCGCATTCCTTCTTCTTCAAAATAGTCAAATTCCTCCTAATGCTGAGCCCAGTCAAAGAAATTAAATCTTCAACAGGTACAAGAGTCAAGAGAAGTAGTGATAGAAAATCCCCATTCAAGCTAATCAAGAAAGAACTTGAGAAATTAAGATTTCCCAAGCCCCCCACTGAATCATGAAGAACAGATATCGCCTCCCCCGTTATCATGCTTCTCCGAATACCAATTAAAATTGACAGTTTTTTAAAACTCTTCAAGAAGAAAGACCATGGTATTCTTTAAATGCGCTGGTATATAGACCTTCGCTTCCTTAATGTAGTTCCTAGTTACAAGGCGCGACCTAATGTTATTACTGTATGTTGATTCTCGGGGTTTCCATAATCTACGCCTCCTCGTCAGCCATGGAACAACTAGGACTCCAAATTACAAGACCATATAAAGACCTATATTCATTTGATTCTAAAAGGGTTAAATGTTTAAATGATTAAAGATTAGCGTCAATTTGGCCCAAATTTTGTTAGAAGAGTGTGGTCAGTGACATTACAGCCGATATCCCACCGCCGCATACAATATTCCGTACAAAAATTGATAATAATCAATTGGGATTTAATATAGGCCGTTGTCCTAGTCTTTGGAGGCCAGAGAGGAGGTTATATGGGTGGAGACTAGATTTGTTGTGTCGGTAATTCAGCAGTTTCATCGCCTTCGAGGAATTTCCGCCATAACAAGGAGGAGACTTCTCATGTTTGGATAAAAGAAGAAAATCAAAATCATGCTCATGAGCCCTTTGTCAAATCCAAGTTGAGCAAATTCTAAAGAATATCAGAATCAGAATTTGACTTTGCATTTGATGGAGCAAATTCAAGAGAAGGCAATGGAGTCAAGTGTACACTTACGTGGAAAATGGGTGCTAATGTCTCCAGCTGAATACAAGGTTACCAACAATGTGAAGGAATAGAAGTACTCTTATTGGGTTTGCGACAAATAGAAATGGGTACCAGTCTAAAGCCATGGGAGTATTCGGTGCTGGGTAGGTAAGATTTAGACAGAATCAATGCAAAATCTAAGACCCCACTGAGATTTAGAAACGGCGTGGACATGATAGAACATTTTTTCAAATATGAATATACAAATTTCATGCCCCAGGAGAAAAATAGAATATGTGATTCTGTCAGACTACAAGATATCTTCGTTCCTCCTGCATCCACTTTAAGATACGTATGGAGGTAAAGCATGCATCATCTATTCCAGACAATATAAAAGTATCAAGGTGCATTTGAAGATGATGAACAAGATGAAGAGATTCATGGAGACAAGAGAATTCTCCAATATGGAGATTGATGACAATGAGGAGGAAGAAGTAGCCATTAGAGAAAATGATGGAAGAAAATATCGTATATTAGAGTTATAGAACAGTGAAATAAGTATTCGAGGTCCGTAGCTCCTGTAAAGATTATTTAACAAAGACGAGCATTCCATTGCAGCTAAACAAGGTGACAAAAGAAGATCAAGTGGAGATCTTGGACTGGTAATGGTGCTGATCCTAAAGTTATTAAATTATCCTGCAAAGGTCCTGATTTAATATAAAGAAAATATTTGAAGTTGTTTCAACTATAAAGTTATTTTATTTGCTTGGTCCTAATGACCTAAAACCTTTGATGTTAATATAATGCAACATAAATTTCTTTGAGGGAATATGCAAGCATTATGCTTAAGCTCGCATGATGCTAAATCTCATTTCTCCTCTATTGAAAAAGAAATCAAGAAGTCAGCTGAAGGCCAAATACCAGCCATTGAGATACTCGTAATGGATAGCAACCTTGTTCCTCGTGAAGAACGGATGAAATAAGGTTGTGTGTGGATTTCAGAATTTAACAGAATTTCTAAGGATACCTTATTCCACCGCCTAAGATGGACTACATCCCGCAGAAGTGGTAGGAGCATCCAGAATGTCAATGATGGATGGATTTTCAAGTTATAATCGCATTTGCTCAAGACTGAAGAAAAAACTGCATTTACAACACCATGGAACATTTATGTATACACGCTATTTGGGTTAATTAATGTAGGAGCTACATTTCAGAGGGCAATGGACATAGCCTTTGTTGGAGAATGACAAGTTCTTGGTGGTATATCTTGATGATTAATACAATAATTTGCCAAAGAATGATGATGAGCATATTGTACATTTAAGAAGAAAACTTTGAAAATGAAAGGGCTGTACTTATCCTCAACTTCAAGGTACCTTTATTTTCAGATTAGATGAGGGGAAAAATCTTTAGGGCACATTGTAACTAAAGATGGTGTGAAAATAGACTCCTAAGAGAGTTGAAAATAAACATTGTCTCCTTTACCAAGGAATACATAGGCAATAAGTGTTTTGTATTTAATTAATTTCTAAGAAGGTTTATTCCTAACTATGCCGGAGATAGTTAGGCATATAACTGACATGTTGAAGTGAAGGAGAATGAAGCAAAGTGGTCCTAAGAATCTAGAGATGCATTTACTAGAATAAAACAGGCATTTTCTGAAGCCCTCATAGCATAGTCCAGCTATATGCAGCTATTTATGATATTTTCATTTGCTTCACTCATACAATTGCCGGAGGTATTGTTGCAAAAAGAAATGAAGATGGATATGAGCAGTTTACAGCTTTCTTCAGTCAAGTGTGACATGACGCTAATTAAACATAATATATTAGAGAAGGTGCATATGTTCGTGTCCCCAAAGCTTTAGAACTATGCTTGTAATCTTCACTGCCATCGCATATGTTCAATAAAGAAATTGCCAAAGACATTCTTGTTCGATAGAAGGTAAAGAGGAAGATGACTCGCAAAAATACAGAGTATGACTTGGACATATTATCACGGTCGACAATGACGTGACTTACAAAATGTTATCAATCAAATCATCGTTTGGGCATTAATCATCCATGATAGCAAATGAAGAATCCGAGAAAGGAGAAGAACGTGTTGTTGACCGGAGATACCACTCAAAGATACATAGAACATCTGTTAGTCCTTTGGTAAAGAAATAGTTGAATATCTCATATGACTTAGTTCGAAAGGTGATAAATAAAATATAGAGCTGTAAGGATGAAATCCCGTAAATATATAATTTAATGACAGCCTATATTGAGAGACCCTTCGTGTATATTACTATTATGCCTCACAAAATGAAGTGGAAAAAGTATATCATTTAATTTCATGAGGGAATTTGAGGAGGGCATTGATACCGAGGCTGGCCTACTAAAAGATCCCAAGGTTTGGTTTTTATCACAAACTATTTACAGATGCTTTTTTAAGCTAGATGGCTGTGACAAGTGCCGAGATTTGCAAGTAGTTATCAGAAATTAGCAGCTCTACCTCTTATTCCTATTCATGTAAATGAACCATTTCCAGAAATGGGGATTAGATTTTATAGAGAAATACATCCTATCAAGTGGCCAATATAAATGGATACTAACAATTAGCTGCGATTATTTCTTTTACAAAATAAGGAAATATACCTACAAGAAATGCTACGGAGTTAATCGTGATAATCGTTTATGAGGAAAATATCGTTTATCTAGGTTCGACCGCCCCGCTTAGATTGTGATCGACAATGCAATGTGCTTTCAAGTCCATTGCATTTGTAAATTCACAACAAGATAACATCATATTTGACCCACCCACAAGATACTATCCTGGGAAATGGCTTAGCAAAGAGTCTAATAAAATCCCTTGGTGAGGGCCCTCAAGAAAACAATAAATGAGAATCAAGAACTGACTTCAATTGCACTTTCTCCTATAAGTAATAGAATAACCAAGAAGAGAGCAACAAGGAAATCTCCCTATGAGCTGTATACAAGGCCAGAGCTCTTCATGGGGTAATTGGCGTGCTCAGAGCATCGCTTTTATGCAAGAAAGTCGAAGAACTGTATGACATGGTCGAGGATTGAATCAGCCTTGTAGAATTGGAGGAAACATCAAACCGTGTGAATCAAAGATTGATAGAATATCGAGGAAAATGAAGAATGGTTTGATCAAAGACAAGCAAGACAGAAATTTCAAATTGGAGACCTAGTCCTCGTGATGTCTAAAGAGCGGTGAGAAGGCAAGTATTGCGTTGCTTTGATCCTAGCGGTGGTTTTGGTCATCAAAATTGTGAATCAAGGAGGAAACAATACTTTCATAAAAGCAGAAAACTTACGTGGTGATTCAAGCTGACGCCCTCAGGAATGGCCAATTCTCAAGCTATAATTAATTTTGACTCCAGCCGGAATGTCTGATTGTATTATATTTAGTATAAAGTTGTTTAGCTATTTACAAGAAAGGATGCTGAAATTACTCCTAAGAAGAAGCTACAGTGGAATTGAAAATCGTAATGAAATATTCAAAGGGGGTCTCCATGTATTCTCGACATGTCCGGAGGATCTAATATGCCGCCTTCAGATGAGCCATGTTGTGTATACTCTCCTCCATTTAAATTGACTACAAATTTCTTTAGATCCGTTTCCAAATATCTTCGAACCAAACTCCATATTGCGCCATCACCACCCTTTCCGCCAATAAAAATACATCGCAAAGGTTAAACCCATAACTAAATTTATCTAGCCTGGCCCTAAGACCTAGCCCCCATGTGTTAACTTCCATATGTCCCGGAAGCAAACCATGTGTCGAGAGGAGGGCTTATCAATAATGTTTTCGGGCGCAATTGCAATCGGGCATGTATCCGGCTAATCACTACTATTAGACTATCCGTGTGGCCTGAAATAGAAACTGGCAAGCATCTCCGCGACAAATTTCGATGTGATCTGGTATTTACCATGGGGTATTGATTCCATTGAAAACGCATACGATATTTTGTATGGTTGCTCCTAAAACCACTTTTCCGCCAGCAATTTGTACAATACGGCAACGAATCTACGAGCCATTGGATCCGCCGCCTCAACTGGATGGCAGAGCATCCTCTGGAACCACCCACCTGCTAACCTCAGGTCCATTGTGTCTCAGGTCTACCATTACACCGCCATCACCTTCCACCAAGATCTCGATGAAACTTCGACGCCTTAACCCAAATTCTTCGGGTCTCATAGACTTGCAACACATCAGCTTTCTTTCCACTACACCAGATAACAAAGGTCTCACCGCCCATGAGATGCCTCATATATATATATATATGTGTGTGTGTGTTCATTCAGATCCATTGTTTTATCTACAACAAGGATCAAAACCATTTCATCGGGAAATCTGACCGTGATGTTTTAATCAAAGTTCCATTAGAGCCCATTACCCCGTATTCCTATCATTTGTCCATGTCCGCAACGCTATCATCATCATCTCCACGCCTTTTACTTCCGAGTCTGCTTCTAATGCATTTATGGGTTTTTGCAAAGATTTCAAGATGATAAGAAGGTAAGCGTGAAGGCGCTGTCTTCCGCTAGAGGTTAAGAGCATGTCAAAGGATGACATTCTACCGTCAAATTCAAAAGGGAAGTCAAGGTTGTTGTATGTGACATAATCATCCATAAAGAAAGGAAGATATGAATCAACAGTAACCCTCCAGAGAAAATCAAGGGACCTTAACTTTGATTTAAACCGCTTAAATTCAAGGATAGAGGTCCGAGGGCACTTCTTCTTTTAATTGCAAATAATCTCAAGATCTCAATGGCAACAGCATTTTTCCTCTACTGATGGCGTATCATATATTTTATTATTTTGTGTCTTGTTCATATGAGGAGATTTTCCTCCTCAACATTTATTTCAGCAAAAATTTAAAGTACAACATTTTATAGTTAGTCATTCATAGTGGTAAATGTTTTCTCACATTTTATTCAAATTGTCATTAAATGTGCTCCATCTACCTCCTCTTCTAGAATTCCTCATTCTTTCTATAAAAACTGAAAGAAGACGTTGTAAAGGGTTCCAGATTTCATCGCCAGATCAAAAGGAAAAGGCTTTGTATACATTTTGTAATATTTCAGATGAAGGTTCAGAGCCCAGAGGGTCCTTGAGGAGGAGCTAGGTAATGAGGATTCCGTCTTGGTATCTCACAGATGTACTTTCTTATGTTAATAAAATATCCTATTTCATGCTATTTATCTCTTGTATCATGCTCCTAGAATGCAGTGGCTCTACTGCTGCTGTGAGTGATTCATCCTCGTTGATGCCCTTTCCGGAATTAGTCGCTTCTAAATGTGGCCTAGTCATGATATATTGTTTCATGTTCACTTAATCAAGCATCTTCTTCAAGGAGACAATTTGGGTTAGGAGGGTGTTTTGGGAAATGCTGTGATTTTGTATGGATTCTTGAATTGGATGTCTATGCATGGTTTTGTTGTATATCTCTGGGTATCGGCCTAATATCAACTGGTATTTTCTCCTAATTTCTTTCTCTCGCATCCACTTTCCGATATCCGATTTCGTGGGTTATTATTTGAATCGCCTCTTTTACAAGTAGTTGCTTCTAATCAGTTCATACCTTTGTATTGGAGTTTTGCAGATGTTCCTACACTATTTCATCTTGTACCAGCTCTTCGAGAGATTGGTCCTATTATAAACTAAATTTCTGTTCAACAAGAGATAGTGAGTGTAGGATTGATTGACAAATCTAGTTATGAGGAGTCTTTGCTATATTAAGAGTTCTGTATAATCGGGTTCATGGCAACTTCTAGACTGGCTCCTAGGTGACAAAATTTGTCCACAAATGTAATCCATGATGTTAGAAGGAGAATCCATAAAGATCATCATCGCCTCCCATCTTCGTGATTAATAATATAATATTATTGAAATATATCACCCATCCATCAAAAACATTCTTTTTGAATTAAATTCCATTAATGTAAATCAACTAGCCAAAATTATCGATATTGAAGAAACAATTTCATCGACATTTCACCAAAACCCAGTACGCGAAAAATTCATGTCGGTAAGTGTCTTGTTTCATCGTATCCTCAAACTTATCGCTTCTTTCGAATTTCATGATGTATTTTTCGTCCACAAATCTCCAAGCATAGATACTAGTATATCGTTGAGCACAATTATTAATATGTAACGACAAGTCAATTGATATCAGCCAATGCCTTCGCCCCGTTTCACATCGAAGAAGACCATTGTCATTAAAGTGGTTGAAAATTTTTTCATGCCGCCATATACCATGTTTCTGCTTAACTCATTTGCTTCAAATATTGTTCCTATTAAGTGAAGAAACAAGGTACCATCAAAACCATGATTATCGGATTTCACCTTGTTTGTCCAAATACAACCATCTTAATTTCATCTAATTGTGATTATTGACTTAATAGCCGGATGTGAGACTTATCTGCGATGGATTTCGCTACAATCAAATAAATATCCACCTGTGAGACCAATATAAGATAACATTCATCTATCCTTGGCACATTTGCTTTATCGAAACCCGTTGGTTTAAAGAATCGTTAGAACTTTTGAGAGCAATAGATTATGCTTTAATGACATCAAGAACATTGTTCAACTCATCTAGACGACGCATCAATGCGCATCTACCTAAAACCGTAGGATCAAATCTCCGATGTATTTGAGGAGTTATCTTCTGTCATTTACCATTAATTACAAATATGCCTGGTCCACATATAAATGTGTGTTTTTTTTACTGTTCACAAGCCGGATTCATCATCTCAAAATAAGGAATTAAATCAACTCATCGGTTGGTCTATCCATTCTGATTTAATTACGCTTCATCAAATTTTCTCAATTACAGAAATTCAGGGAAAGGCTAACTCAAGGAGGTCTGAAGTACCCAACTATGCCAAAATTGCTAAAGGATTTATCAGCTCTTGAAAATGGGATTCTTCCATTGGGATAAGGTTGCACAAACTTTTGATTTTGTCATGTATTACACTTTGTCCGCATCATTAATGTATCCCAATTATCGAAAGTGATTATTTTCTATATAATCGACAAGTATTGATAATGACCATTGCTATGGTATTGGTCAAAGTAGAAAATGTGGGATAGAACATCTGATCTATTATTTGAGTTGTAATCACAATGATAAGGAAGTGAAGTATTCATACTAGAAAAATTCGTTTACAAAATTATTAGGTTGTCCAAATATTTCGCCACTATAATATGTTCCTAAGACCTATCATTATTTCGATTGCAACCCCATGACTACATATTATCAGCCAATTGCTAGGTGGACAAGTATTCAAAATGGATTGTCATTTTGTGCGGATTTTGATTTGAAATTCATCAAATCTGTTGCATTAGTTTGGCTGAAGCTCATGGACCTCTCCGATAGTATCGCTACTACATCAAAACCATCTATTCTTGATGAGTCTTGTTTCATCGGACCATCTGATCCTTGGTATGGGATTTACTCAATTCCAGACCCGAATTTTGACTGAGTTTACCTCTCAAGCTCACCAAAGGATGTGATTGACATCAAAGCCAAAGATTATTCAGATCGTTAACGTATACACTTTATCAAGCAGTGGTGTCAATACAATTTTAAGGAGGTGCCTCATCATGAGGAGTTTGAAAATGCTTTAAATGATTTTCATGTTGGGATTGTGGTAGAAACTTGTCTCGATATGCTTACCGTGCAAAATATAATTCGCTTTCTAGTTACTTTGCCAATTCATTTCACGACCAGATCCTCATAAATATAAGGTCATAAAGGATATTTGATCAGAATTCCGCAAACTACAGCAATCGATGTGCATCATGTTATCGCTAGGATTCTGCTGAATGGGGCATTGACTTCATGATTCAAATCACCACCGGGGATGGTTATTATTTTCACAAAGAGACTACTTACCAAGTGGGTTTGCTGGCGTTTGCCATTCAACAACAGGAAAATAGTTGCATTGTTTTTTTTAATCATGTCATTTCACGGTTTGGTGTTCCACAGTTATATCACGGATTATGGTACGTTAACAATCACATGATGAAAAATTGATCACAAATTAGGACGTTGCATGATATTTCACTTGTTATCCACAATCGTAAATGGAGAAGTTGAGGATAGCAACAATATTCTTAAATGAATGCTTCAACGAATGATAGGACAACGAAATTGGAATTGATTTGTACCGCCAGGGCATAACAACTCCTCGTGAGAAAACAATAACCGATTTACTCCTTCAATTGGTGTGTATGGACCGGAAGCTATCTTGTCCAATGTGAAATACCATCATAAAACTGCACCCACTTACCTAACACCTGTCAAGGATCATGTCTTTAACCTCATCCATCTTGATGAAACATTTCGTGAAATGAGACACAAAAAGCCGCATAAGAGACGAGGTAAAGGCTAAATATGACAATCATGTCCAACTCAGATCTTCTCAGAGGGAAACGAAGTCTCTTTTAGACGGGGATTTGATGTAATAGGTACATGAAATTTGGAGCTACAGGTATGACTCTATTGGTCATAAAAATATTATTGCTAAGGGTACTACAATTTGGTAGATTACTTATGGAATTTCAAGGTTTCAACTCAAATGGTTGTATCTGAACAAGCATTATGTTTAAACATGAGCGTAATGAATCAAGTATATATTACATTGTATATATGTTGTTGATTTTACTTACTATCTTATTTTGTTTTTCTAGAGTTTTCAGTTATTAATCCACTTACATTTCATCACAAAGATGTCTAAATATTTGAAACAATTCGTATGTTAATGTTGAATACAGTTAATGTTGTATTCATCCTTCATATGCGCTATTTTCCCAATGAAGTTAGTGAAGCTAAGGATTTGTACTACGATCTACAACAATATTGTCGGAAGTAGGCACGCTGATCGTAAATTCCCTCTGATTCCATTTCATTTGGTATTAACCGCATCATCATTAGAAGTTAGACTCACAATTTGTGTACCTCAACTTACTAGTGTTTATATCACAACCCACGACTGATCGTAGAGTGTTCCTAAGAGTCTACTGAAAAGACATTTTATTTCATTCAATATCAACACATTTCATAAACTTGAACACATTAACTGATCCCATAATTGCGTTATAAATGTATACTTATAATACATGTAAAGACATTATTTTCAATTCAAATCACATAATGAATATATCATATAAATTATAGAAACACTGAAAAATAAATATAGATAGTTATAGGATTTACAAAAATTTCCTTACATTACATCGGTCATCTGATCAAAATTTATAAAATAACAAGAACGATGGCCTATGATAATACGATATTATCTAATAATCACGTAATAACTACATCCAATGTTAGAACCTTCAATAGTATACACCAGCCACATGGGTAACTTTGACTGGAAACTGAATAATTTGGCGAAATTCCCTATATTTGATGCTTTTAGCTCAGCTAGCAGTCTCAAATTTTATATCCAAATCCTAAAGGGATCTTCTCCATAAATTTCCTTTTCCTGCCTATCACCTCTGTCATCCAATCACGAACGAAATCATATATTATCAAACTTTAGTTTTAGTCTTGGAAACATAAAATACAAAACATGTATAAAACTTGTGGTAACCGTGCTATTTAATAAAAAATTTGTACCTATTGCAAATTAACGGACTACCAGTTCAAGGTAAAATTGGTTTAGAGCTCCAAATTTAAATGGTAACTTTCGATGGTAAAAATGAATAGCAAAATCCCCTTTTAATTAGTCATTTGATTATTTTGCACATCATATTTATTGCCGTGACTATGGTTTTATTCATTTTTGCTATAAAAGGTATTTTAATCCATTTGATGGTTGTTCCTGAATAAAGCATGTACCGCATATAGCAGATGAATTTGCAACCTTTATTGAACATTTGAATAAAGTACTTTATCCTTTATTTTTCGAAGCTTTGATAAAAAGTCGAAAATGACTTGAAGCGGCATTCTTTATTCTGCCGAGCTCGATAACAGCTAGTGGAAAAAGCAACCTCCGAGCTTTAGCCTTTTAGACTAATGGTGTACATTAGCGCTTAACTTTATTCTTCGAGCTTGTAAAATTAAATGAAATGACATTCCATCAAAAGATAAATTTAACTTTCCGACTGTAGATAATATTTATTTAAAAAGGAAAACCTTAGTCAACATGGCGAGGTTCTTTCGAGCATCATTTTACACTTTTTTCAGATCTGCGACAAATTATGAAAATTACTCATGGAGTTTTCTTTGTCTCAAAACTTTATAAATATGAAAAGGGACCGTAGATGTCATCACAAGTATGGTTTGCGAAACATAAAATGAGCAACGGTATTTGTTTACTGGTATAAGAACTTGTTCCATTTATCGCTAGACTCGTTAAATTATTAAATAGCTTATGCATGTTCACCCGGCGGCTGAATTATGGATCAATCATATGCTATCCTCCCAAGCTTGTTAAAACTAAAGAGGTAATCGGGACGGTTTCACTCATCATCTTTTTTTCCTCTATTTATTCAATTCACCTATTCCCTTTCTTCTTCTAAAGGACCAAGATGAGTCTTGATTTAGACTTCAAACCGACTAAAAATGAAGACGGTAGATTCCAAGTTTTGCACTAAAATCTACACCATTGTTACCTATACGTAAGGGATACATGGATTGAGATTTTGAATTCGAAAACAAGGATAAAATTGCAAAAGAAGAGAAGCAGATCTTGCACTTTAAACATTGTCGTGATTCTAATCTTACACCATCTTATGAATCATATCTTATTATAATCTAGGTTATACATTCATTTGATTAACTAAACTTAATAAATCTATTACAAATAACCATAATCATCATTACTTAAATTTATAAATATTACTAATATTAATTATTAATTGAAAAATAAAACTTTTTTAAAAAAATAGTATTATGTAAACATAGGTATGTGCTATAACCAAATAAATAAATAAATAATAATAATAATAATAAATAATATTTTAATATTTTAATTCTACAAATCTAATTAGAAAATAAAAAGTAAGAAAAAAAAACAAAACAAAAGTAAATAACTAATTAATCAAATAAATAACCTTTTTAAAAAGAAATCAAGGTTTTCACCATCACCTTTTTTTCCTCTATTTATTCACTCCAATCTATTCTTCTTAGTATGTTTGTTCCACATGAGTCTTGATTTAGATCTAAATTGTAGACTAAAAATGAAGACCGGAGATTTTGAGTTTTGCACTAGAGCGATATTGGCTCACAAAATGACCAGAAATTTGGAAGTGAACAAACTTTTTTAAGGTAGCAGTCGCCTAACATGACACTTTACTCCATCATCGGACTTTTTGGGTTGGGTACACTTTGATGGTTATTTCATACCAATGGTCTAATCATACATCTACTTAGGTTTTAACAATTCTTCCAACTCATCTCGTTGTCGCCATATACTAAGAGAAGTCATCCAATGAATACTCATCCCTTCAAGTAATACTCATAAACCTTCATACAACAGATTCATCCCTCAACATTGCTATATCAATTCACATTTGTCTCTGAAATCAAGAATCGCTTCACGATAAAGTATTTCCTTTCACATCAAATCATCATCCAGAATTTTGATTTAGAAACATCATCTCTAGTACCATGAGGTTTGTTACAAGATTGACAAGATCCTGCTTCCGACTTTTGACCGAAATATTTTGTTTTTCATTCACATCAAATCATCTATTCATACCTAAAATCGCATCAGCAGTACCTTGAGATCCATTAACATCAATGGTTCTCTGCTTTAACAACTCACGTGCCATTACCTAAAGACCAAATGATAGTTCCTACTATGTTCAACTACATATCATATATCTACATAGATTTCAAATGAACGATCGAAGTTAACGATAAAAGAAGACCTCGAATTCTATTTTTAACCATCATGGCGATTTCGTGATTTGTTGTATTACACATTCATAATGGACTTACATATAGATCAGCTATCCAACATACGAGCATTCGTAGGCATGTCTATATTGGGCAACAATGTAGGACGTTAATTTTCTAAACTATGTACATGTTGGTTATATAGTTTATGTGTTGAGTATGGGAATGCCTCTCAGTATCTAGTGATCAAGATGAAAATATTCTGGGTGATGTAACGTATTGTAAGATTGATGTCACCACTCCGCTTTTAGGTTCCAGCCTTCATCACATTGTAAAGCATCCATTCAAATATATTATTATTATTTGACTTCATCTTTAGGGGGCAGTTGTTATAGGTCAATTTGGGCATCATCCCATTACGACTTGGTCAAATCGACATCAAATTTCGGGGACTCAATGAAATAGGTTCATCATCCCCTTATATTTCAGCTGCTATATTCAAGATAGCACACCATTCATGGGATTCTATTGTGATATTTCCAAGTATATGCTGGTATCAATTATTGACTCACCAACACAAATTTTAAAGACTAAATGCATGCATATGATCATCCCCATTCAAGGGTGCACTGCGAATAATGCACTTCCCATTCAAGAGTGGTTAATACCTCTAGGAATTCCTATTGTTCCAGGAATATCCACATGACAAGGCCTTCAGAAGAGTCATTATGTGTCAAAATTTGAATCCAAGTGTCCATCTAACACTTCAATTTGGAACATGTATTGCCAATTATTATAAAGTCATTCATTGAGAAACTACCATCAATTTCCTATAAATTGAGCAATAAATCCTAGTGCTAGAAAGGGAAGAATTTCAGTAAAGAAATGTTATTGGATTCCTACTAGTAGAGTGAAAGCACTAATATGTTGTTGGTGTGATGTTGGATGATGAGGCTGACAGCTAGAGTTGGTGGTAACAAATAGATCGCTATTGCAACTCTCACTCTTTAATAACACGTTGTTCATTTCCTATATATATACCTCTATATGTTTTTGTCTCTATGCAACGTGATTTCTGAATTATATATATATATATATATATATATATATATATATATATATATATATATATATATATATATATATATATATATATATATATATATATATATATATATATATATATATGTATATATATATATATATATATATCATATCTAATCGGGTTTTGAGTGATTGATATAGTAGATATCCTATATGAATGTTATTTTTTATTATTTTTTATGTTTGTGTGAATCAACTAAAGGATTTGAGTTGGATTAAACGACAACAACAATAATCAAAGGAGAAGGAGATTGTGCACTTATATCACAAGTAATTTCTTTCATCATTCTGTATCAAGCATTTTAGAGAAAGTGATAGTAAAGTATTTCTTCTATTGTTCTAAGTGCCTACACCTCCTCCTATGGAATTTGATTTATATATAGATCACAATTTCCAGATAACAAGGCCCTTGAGAAATAGAGGAATGCGATGTGATTGATAAATTTGCCCAAATCCTTCAACGGCTTGGCCATCGGGTGATGTATCTACATCCATGCTGCTTTCTCACTTGGATACCAAGGTATGTCAACTTTGACATTCATGTATTTGAAGGTTGATAGATGCGGCATCGATGTAGATAAATGGTTGAATTTTTTGAATGTATATTTCGGCCCATGATTTATCCAAATCTCACAGTATCATTTAACCTTCAAGTTTCCCCATGTCGTCATCGGGTGGGAAATCCCACTGTGAGTAAAGGACCAGAGGGAACTTCATTTCAATGTAATCGACTTGGAATCATTCCAAGTGATGACATCATGAACATATTACTCCCGTGGGGAGATATGAGACAAGTAAATCCAATGGACCATGATACGGCAACAAAGGATCAAGATGTGGACGAGCTCGATTTCCATTTTTTCCATAACTTGCTGTTACTGTGCTGGTTATTGTAGCATTCGTAGAAACATTTGTGCCTGGCATCACATTTTGTTTTCATAGATACATTTAGAAGGAAATTGAGTTCCTCGATATTACCTCTACTAGTACAACATATCGATATGCTACAAGATGGAGAAGAAATTTAAGTAGAAGAAGCTGAGACTTTGATCCACGAATTGGCTGTAGGAAAGCCTGAACTGTTTTAACAAGGGGAAGCCAAAATGGCACCTGTAACAACACCACAAATCCAAATTACATATGTATGGCAGGGAATTTCATAATAGCTCCACTCACAACACAAGCTTAGTACAGCTTTCAAACGTAGCTGGTGGCTTGTAACCTGCTAGTATCCGAATCAGATGCATGTTCTAATATTGAGTCATAAATGACAAGGGAGATGACAGGAATAAACCATTGATTTAACTCGATTTCATCGTTGTTACCACCAAGTCTGAGGGAGAGCCCGAGGATCTAGAGGAGGTAGTACTTCTTTCTATTCCAAGATATGGGTGAAGGGTTCCCCCACTATACCCTTGTCGATAATGGGAAGCTGTAAGAACCCTTACTTTACTCAGAGGTCATGAAGGGTTTGACTCACCACCACAAAGACACCTTCAGCCATATATTGGGTGGCTTCACCTGTTGAAGATATCTTTAAGTCTGCTTCTTGTGTTGTTGTCTTCAGATAAAGATCAAGTCATTCAGCGATGAGGTATTGTGTGTGATGTTGCTCCCCTCCTTTGATGTGTCCGATGTATTATTGGGCCAACTATACTTGTGGAGGTTACATGTTGTGTATGAGCTTAGGCCTCATGTTATTAATGGAAATATGTTACCACTTATACCAAAGGTGGTACCACCTCCCGTCATCCTCTTGATTACCGCAGCTGAAACGCGGTAAGATTATTTCTTCCAACTAGGAATGAGGCCATTATAATTTTCCCATAGGGAAGGAGAATATTGTACAATGCCTCAATCGTGGCTCCCCTACACAACAAGGAGAAAATTCAGAGGAATACAATGACATCTTTATCCCTCACCCATAGAGGTTCCTCTACATTGTCAAGTCAAGCACTCCATTGATTTGACCCTGTGCATCATCGCCTAATTTTTCCATACTTCATGCGACCACATTGCATAGTGTAAATCCACACATGTAACAGTCTTCCAGGGTTGATAAAGAAACCTCAAATTTATTGAACGCATCCAAGATAGTCCGCTAGCAAGTCCATGACACTTGGACAAATCTAATGCCAAGTGGCAAGCAACAATTGCATGATCAAGATCGAGCACACAACTTCCAAAAGGAAAAAAGTGTGGCTACATTTGTAGAAGGAAGGCCTCGCGAGACCCCACCACAAGCCACCCGCTCCGATATGGGCCATACAACATCAATAAGGCAAAGGGATCTTCTGGGACCAAGTTCAAAAGAGAATTTCCTTCATCTCATGGAGGAACTCAACGCAAATGTGACCATTCACTTAAGGGGGGAGGAATGATCTAGGTCGATATTGGTGGCCACCACCTGCTCAATTTGAACCTATTTATTGTTTCTTTTAGTTTTCTATGAAAATAATTACTATTTTTAAAATTTTTCTCGGTCCCAACTTCCGAGTCATTGAGGCCCTAAACTGCATTTTTTGGGAAAAAATCGAGCAAAATTCCTTCGGCAGTTTCTACTCAAAATTTTTTATCCTCGATAGATATTTCTAACGAGGCATTGAGCGTGACAACGGCGATCATATATGCCAAAGCCGTGTCCCTGAAGTTGGATGTACTAATTTGACGCAAATCGAAAATTATAGTTTTGGCGCTTCATCTCTAGGGTTAGGTTTTTTGATGTTTAGGGTTCTATTGTTCCTCACACAAGAAATTTCTCGAAAGCCTCATTGTAAATACGTTTCAGAGTCTATAGCCACTACATTCTTCTTAGAGAGAATACGTTTGTTAGTTTATTTCCATTCGTCTTCAGAACAAATTTCGCGCCATTTGATATTAGTGAAAATGTGAAGTAGTTATTTATGGCACCTGTATTTGTGGTTATATGTATTTTGGTGTGGTTCGAGTAAATTGGGATTATCCAGATTTCCTACAAACCATCCAATATAGAATACTAATTCAAAAATTATAATTAATCAATTAAGAATAACCTAGGATGTCTAGAGTGGATGCTAGTGGTCAGGTGTAGGCGGTTTTAATTGAGGATTATTTTTAAAGGGTAAGGGAATTTAGTAATTTGTCATATAACCTTTAATGATGTCATTATTAGGCTGCAAATTACTATTAACGAGGGAATATAGGTGAAATAAAGTTATAGAAGCAAGAAACTCCAGAAGGCACAATTCATTTGATATGAAAATTTGCTACGTATAAATATGCTTCTCAAGGAAATCATCGCATTCCAAGCTACATGATTTCTAATGAGTCAGAAAATCAAAGCTTCGCGGGTCATTCTGAAGGCCGGTGCCCAGATTTTATGGAGAAGGAACTCCTATATGGAGACACTTTCCAGCAACTCCTAATGGTAAACCCACTATGTATCACCGAAATTCAAAGAGGGTTTCCACAAGTTCAATCAACCGTAAAGTACATAAAGTGATCAATCTCTTGAATTGATAGAAGTCAATTCTCTCAAGGATTTGATATTTATATTTGTTCATCTCATTTGAAGAAATTTATTTAAATGTTTATTAATGTTGTCTTTTTTATTTCCGTAAAAGGAAATCATTAGGTTGATTGGCTTAAGGTGATCGTATTTATTTCTCTGATATTTTTGCATTTGGAGTGTCCTTAGTTAGTAATGAATATGAATATTTGGAGAGACCTTATATATTTGTTTAGATTAAGTAAAGGACTTGAGACTAATTAAATTCTGTGGTTCTAAAATGCATCAAATTATGTTGTATATACAAAGAATATACTATCTGCATATTCATGATGTGACGCGATACATTTATGGGTGGATAGGTATTCATTGAATATAAATCATGAGATTGCATATATTTTTAGCTTCAAAAATGTTTTGGCATCGGTTTGGATACTATGCATGTTGCAAATATGTTGATTTATGATGTATACACATGGTTTTGACTTAAGATTCCAATGACTGCATTTCTTGAGAAAGCAATAACCATTTTTCTTTGAAGGGAATCCAATGGATTACAGGAATAATGTGGCCCCTTGCAAATCACTAAATTCACATGGGACCAAAAAGGCTCGCATTCGTGATTTTACATGTGGGTATTCATGTTGGCATAATTCAAACAAGGTATTTAACTTCAACAAAGGCTTCATTATTTGTAAGTGTCTGAGGGAAGCGTATTGTGTATGATTTCATTATAACATGGTTCTGGCTCTTGCCATTTTTATTTGCATCAGCTAGAAAGTTTAGAAGAATTAATTAGCACTATATTATGTTCTTTACTTCGTTTCCTTTGCAATATAAGGTGCAATTTCTGGCATTATATTCTCCAAACACTTACATGATACCCATCTTACCTACATTATTTCTTGTAGTCTACCTACATTACTTGTGTAAGCGACAACTATTGGGATAAGAATCTATAGTACTAAAATTGGCATTATCAATAATAATGAGGTAATTGTATTTATCATTATAATTTGTTTACATACTTTCGTATCATTACTGATGGAGGATGAGGACAAGTAATTATGATGAGGTAGTACTCCAACTTTCCTCGCAACTAGCTTACCTTCAACGTAACTTAGGTTTCATGGGGATTTTTGAGTTGCGACAACGCTTCACCATGATTTCTTCTCAACGTATAGACAGCACTTAAATAGAAAAGGTGATTTCACTACTAAGTTGAGCATCACACATTTTCATTTCATGATTTGGAATATTTAAATATGAACACTATTTTTTAAATTCTCAACCTTGTTATAATAATGAAAGACAACAAAATATTTGTTTATTAAACTATACAACAATATTTCTTTAATCGAAAAGCAATTTTCCTCATACATCATAAAAATTTTCTATTCATAAGTGGAATTGACTCTTTTCTAATAAATTAATACATAAAACAAATTTGATATCTCTGCATAATTATTGCTTTCAGCGATCCAATCCCACCTACCTGCATCCAATAGATGACCCATTTATGAATTTAACATACACAATATAAAATATCTCATCTTGGCATCAATGTCATCAAATCAAATCCACCTACACGTAATCGCGTCAATTTCTCAAGCAAGATTTAGCATTACAATGAGTTCACATTCTCGATTTGATATAAACAAAATACAATAGTATTAATTGAGAATCAAAGCACCTTCCCATTTGACCAAATCAATCAACACAAATTGATTTCCCTATACAAGATCTTCATAATACATCCCAAAAATCATATTTTCTATTCTTCATGGAAGAGTTTCCATATCTAAACACATTTAGTTTGCCAAATAAACCTTCATTTGATCAACACAAGGTTTCATTTCGCGGAAATGGTTTCTCTTCTTTGATGCTAGCTTTCAATGCATTGCTCCTTGGAAGTTTTTCTTCTATTTTGACTTTCAATAATAATCAACACAAAAATCACTAAGAATTACTTTATTGGAATTGCTCTTTATCCTTTGCATGGGATTTACGTGTTAGATTTAAAAACTTCAAATCTATCATTTAGTTTCAAACTCATATTCAAGATTTGAAATCTACTAATTCCAGATTCACACATTTTCAATTCAATCACTAATTATATAATAAAATTACACGCAAATTTATATAAAATAATTGTTCCTATTTAATTTTGTATGGTCTTGTAGAGAGTCTTTCTTCTGCATTTTTGGCCAAATTTTACAATTATTTGACCATTAACTTTTTCTTTTAGAGCACATGATGATTAAATACAACTTAGAAACAATGTATATTTCCTACAACTATATCACCATCGATTTATTCCCTAAATTTATGTCTTAAAATTTGATTTTTTTTTTTAAATATAATCTTACTTTAATTACATATTTTCTACCATTATGACTAATACTTTTTAAAATAATTAAAAAAATTAAAATTATTTACAATAAATTTTCAATGTTAAAACATCTTTAAATATTTTATTAAAAACATGATTCTCGAAACTAAGATGTACCCATCAAATTGATTCAATTTCATAAACATATGGAAAAATTATCTTATATTTTAAGAAACAACCAAAAAATAAAACAACCTTATCAATCCTAAATTACAATTACAACTAATAACTTCATTAAATTTATTAAGTAAATATGAAAACGTAAATGTATATGAATGAATTTTTATATATAAATTTCAGACATGTGAAGTGATGAGTTACATTTACATTTTGATTTTAATTTTAATTATTATTATTGTAACAAACCCAGTTTTTCATTGAATCATAAAATTATTTTATGCAAACTTACCTTATATAATAAACTAAATTAATCGTGAGAGTCATAGATCATAAATATTATGTTGATAAAACTTATGAAAATAAATACAAAACATATATAATCATGTATAAATTTAAATATATCCTAAATTCCAATTAATAACACTAGAATTTTTATAGCTGAGAATACAAAGTTTTATGTAAAGTTTATATAAATATGAAATTATGCATTATGCATTGTATTTTTATTTTTATTTTTATTATATATATATATATATATATATATATATATATATAATCGATTATTATAAATAATATATATTTAATAAAAAAAAATATTATATAAATGTAATATAAAATTAATTAATTAATTATATATATATATATATATATATATATATATATATATATATATATATTAAAGATAAAATTGTTTTTAAATTTATTAAAATATTTTATATAAAATATGTATTCTAATAAATATTATTATTATTTAACAAAGAAAATAAAATTCAATTTTAAAAAAAAATTATAGAGTGTCTTTAATGCACTTTCATTTTTTGTTTTTCCTAATACAATGATTAATTGATAAAGTGATATCTCGAGAGTGTAAGCTCGTGATCCATAACATTTTAATTATAAATCTTCCCAGGAAATCACATAAAAAAATTGAACCGAGATTGGAATCATCAACTGTGAGTTCATCATCAGATAATGAAGATTAAGACCTTACTTACTACATTTAGCACAGAAGCAAATACCAAAACCTCCAAGAAAATTAAAAATGTTAAAAACGGTCAAAAATAAGAATAAAAATATAAAATAAACTAAAATATAATTAACCCATCCCAAAATTACAAATGCTGTAAAGGTCACATAAAAAATAAAAAATAAAAATACTAAAAATATAATCACTCCCCCATCCTTAAAATTTTACAAACAACCAAGAAAAATATATAAAGATACAACAAAACTAAAAATAAAAATAAATAATATAGAATCAAAACTAAAAACTAAAAATATCACCCTCCCAAAGAAATAAGATAAACAAGCTTTAACCTAAATTAAATCACTGGTCAAAAGCAAAGTCAAAGTCAAAGTCATAAATTATAAAAAAATAAATCAAAATAAAATAAAATAAATTAATGATTTAATCAATAAATAAATACATGAATAAATTAATTAATTAAAATTAAACTAAAATTAAAATATAATAAAAGTAAAATAAAATAAATTATTTTTATTTTATTTTTACATTAATTATTTATTTTAATAAATTAATTAATTAATTAATATAGATAAATCAATCAATAAAATACAAAAGAAACTAAAATAAAAATAAAATAAAATAAAATAAATAATAGTAATAATAATATAACCAAATCATAAAATACCAATGAATAAATGATATTAAAAAAAAAAATACTAATTAAGAGGGAAGGACTTTATAGGAGTGAAGAGATGGAATCAAATAACCGCTAACTTTTCATCCTACGGTCCTGCTCAACGCATCAGCTTCTTCTCAATCTCAATCGCCTCCTAAATTTCAAAGGATGGAAATGGTCAACCCTACTAAGGACTCGCTCTTCCAGTTGTGATGTGATATTGGCCTTCTCTCGTGATGCTTAGTTGTGTAAATAATCGAGACTTGGTTCAA
This sequence comes from Pinus albicaulis, assembly GCA_034641835.2. Taxonomy (NCBI): domain Eukaryota; kingdom Viridiplantae; phylum Streptophyta; class Pinopsida; order Pinales; family Pinaceae; genus Pinus; species Pinus albicaulis. The sequence goes on along the minus strand of JAXQQM020092620.1, from coordinate 30,191 downwards.
ATGTATGCCTATTGACTACGTAATGCCCCTAGATCTCTTTTATTAATCGATCAACCAGCTTCACCAATGTAGGGAATCCTACAAGAGCATCGATCAAATAAACACCTTTCACGCTTTTTGGGTCCAACCAAATCCTTAACCGATTTATGAGCCCCTAATGGTGTTTAAAGGCTTCTAAAAGAAGACTTCCAGATCTTATGCTTCCAATGAGGGATCTTGTCAGTAGTACACACAAAAAGGTAAAATGAACTCTACCAACAACATCATCTATTATCTTTTCTATCTAGGACTCGTCAAACATTCATGAAACTTTCAAAACTCGACTTATATCCATTCGCTCCAAGGATACCCTCTTCAATCTAAATGGATCATCATCAGAAATTCTAAGAGCTCGTGGCTAAAGCATTCAAAATCGCTTCGAGTAAGAAAAATGATGAGAACTAGAATCTAGATATCATTCGCAGCTCTTCTTCCAAAAACACGGTATGAGAAAGAGCCATTATTATTCTAGAGATGAGAACATCAAGGAAAGGAAGGCCCTGAATACCGTTTTCCCATCGTGAACTTGATGGAGTCGATTACTATTCAAGTGTTGATGAAAAGCCGCTAATTCCTTTCGACTACCCGACTCAATTGATGAAAGTGTCATCCACAATTACGCTCATCACTTGCCTAAAGGAGCAGACTAAAGCTCTAGATTCAAAATTTCCATAAATAGGTTGGCTACCATCAAGTAGAGTAGAACCCATGGTTAATACTACTGTGTTTGTACTAAAATTCTCCCTCAAACTAAAAAAGGTAGAAGTGAGGTAAATTTCACCAAATAGCAGTATCGTGATCGCGATACTTTACTACTTTTAACAAGCCCAAGATATAAATGTCTTTATAGAGAGAAACAACATCAAAACTAACTATAGAGTCATTATAATTGGGCAAACCTACTTTTAACTCATGTACAAAGAAGTATTAACTACCTATGAATTGCCTAACTACAAGAGGTTTTAGTTTATGGGCCAAATACTTTGCTAGGAGATATAAATGCACCAATATTAACAATGGGTCTAAGAGGAACACCCCGGTATGAATCTTAGGGAGCCCATAAATCCTAGGAGACAGCATTATGCCAGCTTGATCCTTATGGAACCTACTAAAGGCAATCCAGATTTAATAGCATTGGCCACAATCTTCTCGAGACTTTATTAATAGGTTCTTAGAGAGCTTCTATAACCCCACTATTACAAAGATGGTCAAGCATCATACAATTTGAATCAAGATGAAGTATATTATGATTTTGACTAACATAGATTCATCTTAATTATAGATCTACTAAACACTTAGAGGGATCAGATTCTTAGTGCAAACTTTTAAAATTTGAAAAAGGTTTACATTTGAATAGATTTGTTACTCTATCACTTGCAGATCCATGGTTAAGATGATCTACTCAGTCTCACACAATACCTGGTGTAAATTTTCATTATTTAAATTGTATTTTTGAATGGCATAATGGATTCAACCTTGAATAATTTTTTTAATATAAATGATCTTAATATCTTCACCCTTTTAGCACTTGGATTGTGTAGAATAAATAACATAAACTTCCTCCTTGCAACTACCTACAATCTTGCTAGATTTTAAACAAAAGGTAATAGAAAATGTTCTAAAAAGGAGACAAAATGAAATGTTTTAACGATAATATTTTTTTAATTAATTACAATATATAAATACAACCTAAATGTCATTACATAATCTATGGTATTAAATATTTTATTTAATAATACATAAATGTTTCTATTGTTATTAATATTTTGATATATATTAATTTTATTTTAATAATAAAATGAATTACATCTCCTTCGCATTAATCTTGCGTTTCAAGGTATGACCAAGATTGATTTTCTTAACACGACATTTTAACGTTCACTTATACTAAAATTAGTCTATGGGGCCACTAGCTCCATGTTTTTCACTAATTTGAAATCTCGAAGCTTTTTTATTCAAACTATTCAAATTAGCGATGAGCTGGTCCAACCTTCTAAGAGTCTCACCAAAAGATACGTCAAGGTATTGATGCTAACATATTGTCATAATCTATCCATGATGTCTTTTAAATATCACATTGAAAAATAAAATATTTTTCCTATTCCATTGCCCTTAAATGCTAAAAGTACACTCATTCTTCCCAAGCTTTAGGTTTGATGTGAATTTGTTCTCTTAATTGAGCAATAAGAATTTCTTTGCTCTGCATGGAATTATTCACGAAATTTCTTTTTGTTAGAGATTATGGCGGGGTTGAATTCCCAACATAGTAATTTCACTCTGTTAGCTGCACTCTCGCCATAACAAAATTCTTTAACTCTACTACTTGTGGGAAAGCATGAGGCTATTCTATTTTTCCATCCATTTGTTTTTTATTTAGCATTTACCAATGCAATTTTTTTATAATTTGGAAATTTGAAAATTATTTATCTTTTAATATTATTAAAAAAAAAAATCAAACATTTGATTGGACCATAAATTTAAAGGTCTTATTATAGCTCTTGCACAAGATAATGTCACATGGATAACTAATTACATTTTATGTCATAATTAATGCTGCTATTGCATTATTCATGCATTATTTTTATTTATATGTTGTTTTAAGTGACTTTTGAAGTTTCCAGTGGATTTCCACAAATTTGTATGAAATTTGATTTGTGTTATTTGCATTTGTTTTTTGACTCATATATGAATCCAAAGACTTCAAAAAACCTTTTAGGCACTTCCATTATGTTCACCATCAAACCTGCGGATTTCAATGAACATCTAATTAGATTCTAGACAAATTAGATGTAAAAATAAACCGGAAAACTTTTCAAAAGTCGCATCATGAAACTGATGAGAGCACGATTGTATTCTTAATCTGAAGGAAGTAAATAATATATTTACTATTACTTCCACTATAATTTAATCAAGTCCTTAAATAAAAAATGTATAGGAAGAAGATAAATAATTTCATCGAGAAGCTCCAATTAATGAAATGGATTTTTCTAAAGGATTTGTCTTTAAGTGAGACTTGAGTTTCTTTATAGGAATCCTACAAAAGCCTGGGAAAATCTGCAGTTAGTCGTGACTTAAAGGCAACTCCTTCAGTAGCATTTTTTCTGGTTTATTTTTATTAGAATGAGGCAAATAATTTCAAACTTGAGTGCGTTGAATCATTTATGCATTCAAAAATATATTTTAACAATAGAAAATCATAATGTTGTTTGGAAATTGTATCACTCCAATTGTATGAATCCATTTATGCATTCAAAAATGTATTTTAAAAACAATAAAAATCATACTGTTGCCGGAAATTGTATCACCCAATTCAAGAAAAAGGTTTTTCATTTATAAGTTAGATTACACCTTTCCTCAAAAGTTAAGTAAGAGTAGAATTGTAAATATGGCATCAAATTTATTAATTCCTCCCTAAAGTTTACATTTTCCTTATGTGAAAGACGCATTTTTATGCAAGCCTCATACAGACTTTTAACTTGAGTGGTAAGTGACTAAGCTCTCTCCACCATGTTAAAAAAGTAAAGCAAGCATTTTCAATTATTTTTCGTATATTGTAAGATTTTATTATGGTCAACATTAAAGCCCTCCTCTCATATTTGAATATATTTAGTCAAAATATAGATATGCATGAGACATTTTATCTATGGAATAGATTGTCCACATTAAAATGGTTTTCTTGTTATTAATATATTTAACTATATAAAGAAGGTCATTTATAACTAAGAGGGACAATGAAATATTTTACCAAATCTCCCGTTATATTAGTTTAAAATATCAAAAAAATCAATGTTTTATAATACTTTTAAGTAAAACTAACTAAATATGATATTTGTTGCAATGGTAGAATGGGCTTATATATATGCATTATTATAACCAACTAAATTAAGTGACTATATAAAATTGATTTATTATTTACTAATATTTAAATTGCACCAATCAAAATATGCATATTCTTTGTTTTGATATAGAAGACATTTTCTATTCATTTGTTATATTTTCAGAGATACGTCAACTCCAAGTGAGAATATTAGCTTTAACCCAACGGTTGATAGGAAATCTTATTATATCATGTACATATAAATATTTTATTTATGACTTAGAGGAGGAAGAGTAAAAATTACATTGAATTGTAATTGATTTCTAAAGGGGGTTCATTCTACAACCCAAAGATGAGAGGGAAATTCTATTATCATGTACATCTAAATATTTTATTTATGACTTAGAGGAGGAAAATATGTGTACCACATTGAATTGTAATTTAGCCGCAGTTACCATTTCTACAACCCAAGATGAGAGGATGCTAGTTTGTCCATTTGTTCTTTAAAATAAAAATAAAAGTTAAAATTAAGGTTCTAATATATCATAATAAAAAATTTAAATATGTTGTAAATTAATTTAGCAAAAACAATGTTTTAGTAAGATAAGAATCTAAAATTTTAGCTATTGATAAAATATTTTAATACGAATTCATATTGACCTATATTAAAAATATGTTAATAATAAAAACCATGACCTATATTGTACAAATATGTTAATAATAAAAATCATTTTATTCAGATCATAAAACGCTCGATGTACATGTTAGATAAAATATTTAAATGTTAATTGTATATGATTATATACCATTTTTAAAAAAATTTATGTAATATCATTAAAACATTAAATTTTTATGGTTGAAAATTTTATTTGATCTTATATATTCTATATTTCTAATACATTCAAAAATACAATTTAAAGAATAAAATAACACATGGTATTTTAAGAATTTTTAACAGTTTGTAGGTGAAGAAATTTGATCCTCTGGTCTATTAGACAACAAAAATCATGAACATATTGAGGTTGTGATTATTTGCAACGCTTTAAAAACTAAACGACATCAAAAAAAATCACTTCTTACCTTGACACTTATAAAAATCACAAAACTTCTATGTTTCAACCTAGTTTACAAGGTATTAAATCATCTCATATAGTTTTGTAGGTTAACACCAATACACTTTATTATGTAAATTTTTGCAAAGGTAAAGATCTAGTTTTCTTGATTATTAAACGTACTCTGTAACTCTCATATAAAATATACATAAAATTCAATTATGGTTCAAATCCTTTATGATCTTCAATGTAAAAATTTGTCTCAGATTTGTTTTGTACCTATTGTCGTGTGAATGGTTTCATTACTCCCTTGCTATTTATGGCACTTGGATGACTCAGAGATTTTTATGATATTTTCATAATGTTTATATGGCCATTTGTTCCATTGCACACCGGCCAAGGACATTGGTGATTTACGCGATGACGTTGCTGGACTGGCTGTATTCAAGAACCCTTAACTCAAGCCTGGACCATTCTCTGCTGGTAAATGCTAAGCACTACAACCCCTTGAGTTTCGCACCTTCAAGAATTATGTTGCAAGTTCCGCTTCCTCCACTTAAAATAAAGGTTTAGCTGACGGTAGAAAACTTTGTAGGATTGTTCGAGAATTGCAGTAATTTTGTTAAATGTCTAGAAAAGTTATCTACCTAATTGCCAAGTACAATATATTAATAAACCGCTGTCTTTATCTTAGGTATTTCCATTGATCTAATTTTCACATTGTTTCCTCCTTTTATTTTTAAACAATTCTTTGACTTGGGTTGAATTTATTAAGTTTTTCTCCGGCTAACCTCTTGTTTTCCGCTTTTTCCCTTGGGCCGCTCATCGCTTTACTTGAGGTTTCTACTGAATCCACTTTGCTAGTATCTTTCTTTACAATATTCACGTTTAAACCCCAAATTTTAATATTGTGGTGCCATACAATGACCTAGTTATTGTTTTATACTTGTTTACCAAAACCAGCCCATCTCTACTTTATACTCCATTTTCTTTTGTCTTACAATCCTTCCATCCTTCACAATACCATTAATATTCTAAGTAATTATAGATAGACTATTTTGATCATAGGATGTTCTTCTCTCCACATACTCTGCTTATAATCATGGTATTTACCTTCGAGCTTTATAGTGTTGTTGGGTACGCTGTTTTCCATTTAGCTGGTGAGCCAATATAAGTTTATCTCTAGTTTAAATTCAATTTTCCATAATCGTAAAATGTATCAATATTTCTTCCTTTAATATCCGCCGTATTTCGGCTCTTGGATTTCCAACCTAGTTCATGTATACTTATTTTGAAGAACGATTGTAACCACTGCTAAGATATTTATATTGTTTTTCAGATAATTACGCCTCAATTGTCGGTTTGGCTCTAATGGAGTTTCCATGACATTTTTATTGTTTTCATGAACAAGATATCGCTTGTGGTTTATATATACATATATAGTTGTACCATTATATTTCAGTAGAAGATTACTATGTTAATTGTACATTGCAGCATTCCGGAAATTTCATTTAAATTTCCATGCTCTTGCATATTTCCGCTTCTTTTCCCTGCGGTATCTTAATCTTTCTTTCATTATGCTTTAGTTTGTTATTGTGTACTATTTAGTTTTGGGAATCGAAATCTTATACTCCCGCATCTATTATTTTCCTTTCATCAATTTAAGGTTACTAACGGAAATTTCTATTTAAATAGCTTAGGTGGGGACGTACTAATTATGAATTTTCGTCCATTATGTTGGTTTTTTTGAGGAATGCATGTGTTCTAGATGAGGTTACACTCGCATCCAGAATCGCATGTGATTTCTTTCAATAATTTGAAATGACATATTTCAAATATGATCATCGCCTTTAAATTTACTATGTGATTTTGTTTTGTTCTAAATTTACTATGATTTTTTGTCTTAAGACCATTATTCCTTTTCTATTCTGCTCATAACTTTAATAGTAATTGAATCATTGAATATGTCTTCTGCTGTATTTTTCAGCGAGATAATACTTCAGATTTAAATACGCTATCGCCATAATTATGTAACACAACCACACGATTTTTATAACACTTTTATCACTATATTTATTTCATTATAATCACATTTTACCTAACCTACAACACACTATATGTTCCAATGTTAACCTCAGAAATAACCCTCGCTAAATCATAAGGTACACAAAACCCAATATTTTTCAACATCCGTCTATAAAGTTTATTGTCCTTGAATCTAATCATACCTTCTTGTATCTACAAATAAAATTGGTCTTATTTTAAATTTATCGAATTACAGATACTTATCTCAGTGTCCAAATAATTACTACGTACACCCAACCTTCAAGAGATGCGATTATGTCCTTCTTTCCCCTTGCTCCACACCTTAGAGGTACAAAGGACAATATTTTCTCAGGACTCAAGACCCCAAGTCAAGTCAACCAGAAATTCTCGCAGAGCTAAGTGGTTTCATCAAGTCTCTACTAGCCTGCAGAAAATCCTCACTTTTCCCTTATTCTTTGAACAACCTTAATCCTCACTCGGGATATACCTTATATCCTCAAATATATTAAAAATTCATTCAAACTTTCAAATCCACCACCAGGAATACTTTATTATCACTTTAAACATTTTTATGAAACTACCTTTTCAATAACCAATTTTATCAACAATAAACAAATAAACGCTTCCAAAAAACAATAATTATTTTAGTCTTTAAATAATAACTAAAATGTCATATTACTATTTAAAAACTAGTTAATACCAAATTTAGTTGTCACAACTTCCCCCCCTGGAAGTAACACCGGTCTCTGTGTTTCACCGCTACAAATAGCCTGTAGGTTCACATATAGTCCTCATCTTCCCATGTAGCCTCTGTCCTAGTTTAAGTGTTTCCACTACACTTAACATGGTGATGACTCTTCAAGATGATTTCTTCCGTCGGAGTATGGCTTGAGTTCTCTAATTCATAAACTCGGGTGGTTCAGTCTTTACTCTTGCAAACAACAAAGCTTCCTTATTGCTCACATAAAATTCATGTTTCAGCTAGTATTTTTCTAATTTAATTTACCTCAATGTTCGCCAATGAATTATATAAGCCAATCATGTACATATCGCTTTAGCAATGGACGATGTGAAACACGCGAGTAATCAATGTGGTTGGTAATGCTAATCGATATGCCACAGTCCTACCCTTTCCAAAAACTGGAAGTGGTCCATGCACCCGCTCTAACTCCGCACAAGAGGTCCATCTACAGTTTTCTTGCTTCTGATTCACAAGCATGATCACCTACCTCAATTCGATACCTTTTATCTAAGTGGCTATCTTCTCTATCGATCTTGTGCAACTTTCTGTGTTCTTCCCCATTTTCTACTGATTCATTTCACCAAGATTTCGGCCCAGCACTAGTTTAATACGCCTCCACTTATGGAGTGCGAAGACAGCAACGGCATATAGAGCTTTGAAAGGACTCATCTTTAAGGGACTCATAACCATTGTTGCAAGTAACTAACCAGGTGTAAATACTCTTCCCATTTTCATATACAGATCACGCATATGCACAACATGTCTTCCAAAACCTGATTTACCCATTTCTCCGCTTTTCCATCATTTCCAGGGATGATAAGCGCGTTGAATTCAATTGGGTCCCAAACCGTAAACAAACTTTTCCAATGTTGAATTAAACTTCAGCATCTCTATCCAAATAATGATCCTTGGAATACCGTGCGCTTTGAAAATTTTCATAAAAGACGATTCAGATAAATTGTAGGTAGACTGCATGTGCATAAAATGCGTATCATCTAATCGATCGACACAATTAATAAGAGTGAAAAGTTCTTTTGATCATGGCAACCATTAAGGAAGTCTAGGATATGACTCCCATTTTATCTACCGTATAATAAGTAAAATAATCCAAATTGACGATATGCTCCACCTGACCTATTGACGCTCCAAACATTTTGTTTAAGTATTTAGCAATGTTTTACATAACAAGTCGTAAATATATTTTTAATCGCGTTTAATATTTTCCGTATCCCTGGTGTCCTTCATAATTACTTGATGATATTCATTCATGATTAGTCTTTAGGATCCACACGGTTTGCGTTATTTATTTCCCTTAAAGATTTCTCATTTGTTCTTTACTAACTCCATATTTAGAAGGCTTTCTTTTCTTTCTATTCTCTTCCATTTGCTGCCATAGGAACTCATATTCATGGATCCTTCAGGCTCTTTCACTTTATCTGTAACTGCATTCAAGTTGGTTATAGTAAAGTTCGAACACAATGCAATTTTCTACTTAAGGCTACAGCCCTGCCATCTAAGCCTCTACCCTTCACGTGTTGAATATCCATATCAAACTCACTACAAGGCATTCCATCTTGTTTGTTCGAGTTTACATCATCTTGCTTGAAGTAACGGGTTAAGTTTACTATGGTCAGTTTTTACTACAAAATTATTTCCAAAAGGTAGTGTTCCATACACGGAGTGCATGTACTATTGATTTTAACCTATATCATAGGTTGAATATCTTACTCATGTCTTTTTAACTTTATTGACTCATAGGCCACCACCTTCTTCCGAGATAAAAAATTCCCAACTCCTCCTTTTACAAGCCGCTCAGATAAACTCGAATTCTTTGTTGGGGCCGGTTTCTCCTCAACACCGTAGTGGTGAGCAAGATGCGAATCCCTTTCAAAGTCGTTTCAACATCAATAGTCCAACGAAGACTTTTCCTCGCAAAGAGTGTTAAGGGAAAAGAAATTCGAGAATCCTTTCAATAAATCTTCAAAGAGTGTTCCCAAAATAAATCCCATAAAGGATCGGATATGCGGCTCATTTTGGGGAACTCGCCATTCAATAATTGTCTTAATTTTCTCTGGATCAACATCAATCCCTTCTGTTGAAATATCATGGCCTAAGTACTATATTTCTATTTTAAAGAAATCATATTTGGTGAACTTAGTGTACAACTGGAGTTTTCTTAACATTTCTAGTACAATTCTTAGATGTTCTCTATGTTCTTCCTAGGTCTTATAATATATTAAGATAAAATAAATAAATATGAGTACAAATTTATCCAGGAAGGGGTGAAATATACCATGCATTAACCTCATAAATGTCGCTGGCGCATTTGTTAACCCAAAGGGTAGTACTACAAAATCATAATTCCCATACCTGCTACGAAAAACAGTCTTATAAATATCTTCATCCTTGATCCGGATGTGGTGGTATCCAGAGCTTAAATCAAGTTTTGAGAATATTGTTGCCCCTTTCAACTGATCGAACAAATCGTCAATCCATGGTAAATGATATTTATTTTTTATTGTTAACTTATTGAGTTGTCTATAGTCCATGCACATTCACATGGTTTTATCATTCTTATTTAAGAAAAGCACTGGTGCTCCCAAAGGCAATACACTCAGACGAATGTATCCTATCTCCAACAGCTCTTGCAACTAAATTTTTAATTCAGTTAGTTCTTGAACACTCATTTTGTAAGGAGCCCTTAACACTGGTGATTTTCCTGGCATTAATTCAATAAGGAAATCAATGTCTCTTCTTGGTGGTAATCCGAGTACATCTTCTAGAAATATATCCATAAATTCTTGTACCACTAGTATGTTCTCCATCATAAGATACTTCTCCTTGGAATTGGCATATCCCACCTGGATAGCATAAATTTGACATCCCTTCCTTATACACTTATTCATTTGAGATGTTGTAATAGGACACAACTGTAGTGGTTTCTTTATTCCCTGAATCCATTTGTGTGTTCCATATTGCATTCTGTAGTATATAATCTCTTTTTTACATTCCACCAAAGTCCAATGTTTCTCTAGCCAATCCATACCCAGAAAACATCATAGGACCCTAATGGCAGTATGTTCAGGTCGATGTTTAAATTTTGGTCTACAATTTCCAATGTGTAGTTAGGAACTTTGGCACTCACCTTTATTTTAGCTCTTGTGGCTACCTCTACCATCCAAGGTCTTTTAAATTTCTGACCTTTTGATTACATAGTTGTACTATTTTTTTGTTTACATAACTTAAACTTGCACCTGGGTCAACCAAAATAGAAGCAGACTGAGACAATAACTTATCTTCCAACTCTATCATTGTTGGCTAATAATCTGCCTGTCGATCTTCCAACGTTGCATTAATTCGAGGTATGTTTTGAGCTACATATCCTACTATAGGAGCCTCCTGAAAGTTTGCAACTGTTTCACCTCTCCCTCGTTGTGGGAATTTTTTATAATAATGTGCCTCACCACACCCCCAACACTTGAGAGGTGGTTTGGACACTTTTCCTTGCTCAGGTTTGCTAGAAGCCCCTGTAGGCCTCTCTTCAGCTGGACATCGGGTTCTTTGATGATTTCTTCCAAAATGCTTACTTACAGAACGCTTTTCAGAATTCTTAAAATTATTACTTCTAGTATCCTTGAAGTTCGAGTTCTTTTTCTAACCTTTTCTTGACTACCAACTTTAGCCCACTTTGCCTTTTGCCTTAGACTACTGGTAGCACATTCGTACCTTACGAATTGCTTCATCCGTGGTCCTAGGATTTACAAACTCAATTCGCTCCTTCATATGGGTTGGTAGACTACTCATGAACCTTTGAACCATCCTTTTCATCTATGAGGCATGGAACATATCTTAACAGGGAGGTGAACTTGGTAATAAAATCGTCTATAGTCATCTAACCTAGCTTCAAGTCATGGAATTATTTATATTTTTCATCATAAAAATGTTATGTCAAATACTTATCTTTAAATTATTGCTATAATGATTCCCATGTAACATCTTTATCTTCAATGTTGTGAACATTCTTTACCTCCTCCCACCATAGGGTGGCTTTCTCTCTCAACTGATATATGTCAAACCAATCTTTAAGGTTGTTTCTATACTCATAAAATTGAATGTACTTACTCATATTTATAAACCAAGCCTCTGCCACCTCCTTAGCTTCTCTGTCAAATGTAGTTGGTTTTATTTTTTGAAACGCACCCTGAAACTCACTTTTTTCATTTTAACTTCCTGTTGATCTCACACATTACCAAACTCTGATTCATTATAGTTTATGTTTTTGTTGCTTTGCTGTGAAGGACTCGTGCCCATTCTATCTGTGGTTTGGACCTTAGATTTTCATTCATTTCCTTCTTGCATACACGTATCAGGACTGGGCTGTAACACCCCTTGATTCTGCTTGTCGAAAAGGCTCTTAAGTATTCTTTCCTGCTCCTGCATCAGACGTTCATTTTCATTTCTCACACGAACCATCTCCTCTTGCAAATTCTGTCCAACATTTAACAGTATGTTGCTCTAGTGTTTTTGTTCCTCCAGTAGTCTACTAGTCTACTGGTGTTGATCTACACTTAATTGAATCCACATCTCGGGGTTCATTTCTGGTTATGCTTGAGGTGTAGGTTCCCAAGTATTCCTAGGTGTTTTTTGTGTCAATCCCCTTCTCATATTGTCCTTTGTAGTACTAATTATTTTATGTGCATTAGTATACACACATTTTGAACTTTTTAGGTGACCCTTAGGGTCCGAGCATGCGAACGCTACTCTGCTACCACTTGTAACATACGGAATAATTTTTTTTTTACACAATACCTTAACTATTAATTTTCTAAATTATTTCTCCAATTTAAAATTCGTTAACCATAGGTATAAGGTTATCGGTTTACATATTAAATCAACACTTAATAAATTATATGATTGTTTACTAACAAACCCCAATTATCAACTCAACCATGGTTGCACTCTTTTCAATTCTATTAAATGCCTCGATCTTCTGCTTGTATCGAACTGAAGCTTTCATGTACTGGCATATTAATGTGGTGCCAGTTGTGGGATTGATTTGGGATTGGGTTTGAGTTTTTATGTGCCACCTGAACCTCCACACACCGTCCGATCACTTGCGGTCAACAGTGGAATTTCTCTATGGGAAACATGTTTTGGGTAAAACCTACTTACCCATCTGCAATTCCTTATTTTCTATGTTCCAGCACTGGTTTTAGACTACAACTGATTAGGGTTTTGCACGCCATCGTGTTGATGCCTCTAATGTTTACAAAGGAATGGAGGTGAACCAGTTATTTCCAATGGGTTTGATCTGGAGATGGATAGTTCTCTATGGTTCAACTCAAATTGGAATCAACTCCTCTAGTTTCAATTCACGGGGTTTACGAAGGTTCTCGCCACTCAAGTAGAGAATTTTTTCGAGTTTAAGTCTCGTCATTTATGTATTCGTTTCATCATTTATTACTTCAGAGTTAGACTATGAAGTCACTCTACCTCTCTCATTCCTGTTGCCAGCTTTAAATTCCTTATAGCTCAATATTATGTGAAAATCTGGCAAGTTTAGCATTTGAAGGTAATATGAACTTTGGTTTACACTTTTCTTCGACACCCATCAGATTTTAATTTGTTTTTAACTTGTTATTTCACTCTGCCATTACTTACTGGTTCTATGGCTTGTTTCTTTTTCTTCTCTAGAGGTGCATTTCCTTCTAAATGACATTGTAATCCTTCTTCCTTTTTAGCGCTTAGGTTTTTTGCTTCTACTATAGCAAATCTGTTTTCTAGCTACTCTATCTCTAAAAGGTTCTTCATCCACTTTCTGGCGAATGGTGGAATTTTCCACATTAGGTGTCGACCCGAGTTTATCATTTTGTAGAAGAACTTGTTTTAATTTGTACAATCAAAAGGTTTTCTAGCTTAATATATGACAATCCTTCCCTTTGATTTTATGAAGGCTATTTAACATTGATTCCTTTGGATTTTGTGTATATATTTATAAATCTTGGTTTCGTTGCTCAGTCTTAATCCATGAAATTTCTTGGATTTTTTGATTTCTCTGCTCAATTTAAAAGAAGGGTTTTCTTTCTGCTTGAGGTATTTTAAAGTCTATGTATGTATGTATGTATGTATAAGCTTGTATATATGATGCTACGTCTCATTTTGTGTTATTCTGGTCTTCTGGTTATGCATTCATACTCGATGACACTAGCTGGGCCTTAAGTTTCAAACTCTGATTTATTGTTCAGTTTTATGTTTGCGTGTTCCGAGCCTCTACCCAGTCCGCATGTTCTTGCACATTTCTGTAATCATTCCCATCTATATCAATTTTATTTTTCATTATGCTTTAGATTATTATCGTATTTTGTTTGGTAGTTGAAATGAATCTCATGCACAAGCATTTTTCTTTCAACAGTTATGGTTCTACAACAGGAATTTTATGTATATAGTTTTGGTGACTGGACCACCTTGAGTTTTGTTTGAGTATAGCTAGCTTTAGAGGAACAATGTGTTTTGGGTTGAGGTTCGACCTCGTGCCCAGAACTGATAATTCGCTCTGCAGGTATTAGAATGATAGAGTTCTAGAATTTTTCTATGACATTGTTTACTGAGTAACATATTATTCCTCCTCTTGCTATTTCTTGTTTTCATAACTTTAATATTTTTATTTCCATGCAAATGTAGTTCTTCAATAGTGTTTCTCTAAAGAAAGATACTAATTTATGTATTTTAATAACACAGTTACTGCTATGTTTAAATAATCACAACTATACTGTATTTTTAAATCACTGTTCCACTGTATTTACTCTATTAGATTCACATTCGCTGAACCCAAAAAACACAATGTATCCTTCACATATAATCTATAGAATCTTGTAATTAACATGTTTAAATCTTAAAAAGTATCAGAGTTCCAATCTTTCTGAACATTTGTATTTCATACATTCACTGTCATTGAACCTAACTAAGCACATACATGTATATATACTTAATAAAATCGTTTCTTGTTTTAAATTTACTTAAAATACACATAAACTTATTTGAATGTGAAATTTGTTGTTGATGTCCACCAACCTTCAAGAGCGGTGATCACATCCTTCTCTTTCCCTCATGCTCCACACCTGAGAGGTACAAGTTGAAAGTATTTTCTGCTGTGACCTCAGGACCCCAAGTCCAGTCACTACCAGAAATTATCAGGAACGTTGAGTGATTTCCACTGATCTCTACCAGCTCATGAAATTCCTCACTCTCTTCCTTTTTTTTTCAACAAAACCCTACTCCTCATTGGGATATGCCTCTTATCCTCATAGGAACATGTAACTGTTCAAAGTGTCCCAACCACCTCTCAATTCTTGGAATACTTTTACCAATAGCCGTTTTACTTTTTATGGAACTTAATATTTAAAAACTAGTTAATACTAAATGCAGCTATCACAATGCCGTAAGTTGTCACTATTTGAAAAAAACTCCCCTAGCTACCACTGTGTCCATGTTTGAGCCATTGGATCAAATGTTAGAAGATTGGATTTTTTTAGGTCACTAGGTCAAGTAATATTTTTATATATTTTTTTTATAATATTATTTTTTTCTTTTTAATAAGTTAGATTGAATTTAGGTTTTGGTGACTTTTAAGTTAAAATGTTGTTATTAAAAATTTGTTGCTATTTATATATTTAAATATTACATTTTTGTGCTACTTGCTCTCCAAAAAAGTATGATAGAAAGGTTGTAATGTCATGTTTAACATTTTTACTATGTCAAATTACACAAAATTAAAAATAAAATAAAATTAAATAAAAATATTGACATAATGTAATGAACATTTTAACTAGGTCAAAATACAATAAAAGATAAAAATAATAAAATAAAATAATGATAATGGTATTGACCCATGGTATTCATGTGTAATGTAGTTTTTTTATAAGAGGAACTAAAATGGCCTAAATCAATCTTAACTCTGGATCTAAACTAATTATTTAAAAAAATTAATTTTAAATGTTTATAACAAATATTGTTTTAAAATTTTACTTAATAAAATGTATCTAAAATTGCATACATCCAAATATACATAGCTTTTTTTGTTCTCTATTATTTTTGTTACAACTACTTTATTATTCATGAGTATTATTTCTTAAAATATATAAAATTAAATGAATAATGAAATTTATCTTATAAGCATAGTTTAAGGTGTAAAGAATATAATAATAAGGTGGTTTTTTAAGGAATTATGTGGTGTAAAAATTACTTGTTTGAAACTAGAAAAACATGAGCCAACATAAGCATATAATGATAAGGTGTTTTGTTAAGGAATTATGTGGTGTAAAAATTACTTGTTTGAAACTAGAATAACTTGAGTCGGCATCTCCAATTTGACCATTTCCAATAGAACACTTGGAAACATTAACTCTAAAATTCTTGGATCTTTCATCATGTAAGAAGGTGAAAGAATTTCCATCCCAAGTTTCAAAACAATGACACTTAGGGTCAATTTGACCATTTCCAATAGAACACTTGGAAACATTAACTCTGAAATTCTTGGATCTTTCATCATGTAAGAAGGTGAAAGAATTGCCATCCCAAGTTTCAAGACAATGACACTTAGGGTTGGAATTCGAGTCTGTTGAAAATTTTGAAATTATGGAAACGTGGGATAGAATACTTACCACAAGATTTTTCTATAATGAAGTCTCTTGAGATTTTAAGTGTAAAACATATTTTTTTAAAGAATTGATTTGATCATTGAGATGTGAGGTACTTCCAAAATAATATATAGATGCATAATTTCAATACCCCAAGAATCTATTTATGTTATTGTGTACATAGCATTTTTCAAATAATCTGATGTTTCATATCAATGAATGTAAAATGCCAATTTACTATTTGAAAACCAGATTGACATCCCTTGTATTTAATGAGCCTTCTTCATTGAGTATTTTCTTGAATGGCACTTTGTTTACTAATTTTTATCATTCAATGATTTCTTATATGTTAGGAGTCTTCTCTATTCTATTTTATGTCTTACGGCGTTTCCTTTGCAACATTTGGGGTGATTGCTAGTAATAATTTTATAGTTAAGATTCTCTGAAATGAGCAACTTTTATCTAAAACTTTATCTTAATTTAAGATCTACTAAGTGTAAAAGGAGATTTCAAGTTTTACTCTAAAATAATAGATTTATATTTTCATGTTAAAATGAATCTATGGTAATTTGAAAACATTGTGAGTTTTAGTTATTTAAAACACCTTTTTGGAGATAAAATTGAATTAACAATGTGAAAAAAAAGGCTACGAGAGGCTTAAATTTTGGAACTTACACATTTTAAATTTAAGATTCCAAAGACCCCTAAACAAAAGTGAACATAAAATATATTCAAAATTAAGTATGTAAAAGATTAGAAAATTATTAATATTTATCTTAAACTTTCAAATCCATCATAATTTGTTTTATAGTATGAAAGTGTAACTAGTCATTAAGATATCAATATTAAATTTGGTAAAGTTTCAAAAATAACTTATAGGTGAAAAATATATGGTAAAAAATAAAAAATAAGAAAATAAACTTTGTTTTTTTTTACTATCTATGGCTCACTCATTTATTTTTTTAAACTTAATTATATTTGATAATAATTCCCTCATACTAAACCACAATTAATGATCAAAAAATTCAAATTGTAATTATCCAAAAATTTCATAAAAATGTTATACATATTCTTATAAATATTAATTATTTTTATAATTATTAAAATAAATTTAAATACAAATTATTATTATTGTTATTATAAAATCAATTTTTCAAAAAAATGATATATAATTTTATTAATTAAAAATATTTACACAATATTAAATTAGAATTTGCTATTTTTATTTATTTTTAATTTTTGTATTGAAAAAAATTATATTTAATTAGATGTCCATTTTAGAGTAAAGAAAATAATTTTTTTTTCCAATTTAATTTTATATTTAATTCTTGTTGAGATAACGTTTTAATATAACATCTTATCTTGACTTATCTTAAAAAAATTATTAGCTATTTTGAAAAAAACCAAACAATATATCATTTAAAAAGATTATATATATATATATATATATATATATATATTGAAATTAAAGGAAATATACACAATGAACTAAAGGAAATATATTATCAGAAAACAAAGTTTTAGTGCAACTATTTCCCCTTTTGAACTTAAATCTAAGATAATATCTACATTACAACTATTTCTCTTTGTGAACTTTACCCTTCTCTATTTTTTATCAAAATTTAAAATTTTTAGGGTTTTCACGTGAGGAAGTTGGAACGTGGGAGGGCATCGCGTACGGTTAGGTTACCCATTCATGCTGGGCATCAACGCATCAGCTTTAAAGAACATTCTGTGAATAAAAAAAGTCCATATATGCCAGCAATGGCCGATGCTGAAGGCGACATTCGAAATCTGGAGTTTAAATCTCCAGAAGATGATGCATGGTATTGGCCAGAATGCATTAAGTATGGAATCCGTGAGCCTGAAGGACCCGCATACTTTGATGTGCATTACACAGGTGCAGATGGAAGAGAGCAGGTTTGTACCGTAAATTTGAGAGAGCAGGTGGAGGAAACGATAGCGAGATTTCGATGCGAGTCCACTCAATTACAAGATTCGGAGCAAGACCAATTGCTAAACGGACCAACCGCCGTATGTGCTGCATACCGCTCAAACGACAACAACGATATTCACTATTTTGATGCAATTGTCCAAGAGGTTCCCTAACCTTTTACACTTTATTCTCAACTCTATTCATTATTTTCTGCATTATATGACATAATTACATGCGGATGCTCCTTTAGATTTAGATTAGGAATAATATTTTATCAGTATATTAAAGATTTCGAAATATTGAATTTGATTTTGGAATTAGCTTTTATTTATCAGATTTCCGAGTACTCTCGCAATTTTTAGATAAAGTATCGACTCAAAAGGTAGATAAAAAAATGTTGGTTGTGAGTTTAATTTACAAAATTATTTCTTCAAATCTTGAAAACCACATAAACTTGTAAACAAGAATTAAAAAATGTTGGTTCTGAATTCCGAAACTTATTTTTTCAAACTCTAGACATCATAGAAACTTGCAAATAAGAATTATTACTCAATGAAATGAGTTTCTAGATTTCATATAGATAATGAAATGAGTTTTTATTAATTTCTTGTTACATGATTATTTTCTGAGTTGTTGAAATTTTTTGGAGATCTGTGTATTATGATTTAATATTTAAGTTTTTGGTGAACACTTTACCTATCTTTAAGAGAAAAAAGCTATCTCTTCTCTAAAAATAAGTAAAAATAAGTAAAGTGTTCACAAAAAAAAATTTAATATTGAAAATATCTTTAATCATAATACACAAATCTCCAAAAATTCACAACAACTTAATGTATCTAACTATAAAAACCTTCACACCTTAATAGCTATTCTCATTAATCTGAGTAGATTAGTGTTACAAAGGCATCTCATTTGATTGCAGGTCGTCTGGACTCAGCACACGACGAGCATGCAAAGAGCATCTGAATGTACAAGTAGCACTGCTACAATCACGGTTGATGCCAAGGTTTTATGGAATGACGGCCCATCTAAAGGTGAAATTACCACTGTTGCCATCAAAGATATCCGCTTGTTGTCAGACCGAAGCCTTGAAGGTCACCCTGTTATAGAGTTCCTTGAATGGGTGTTACAAGAAAACAAGAACAGAGCTTCTATGGATATCAATGTGCCACTTAATCCTGAGGATGATTAAAGGAAGAAACGTCAATTCGACGATAGGATAAGTCTCAAGAAATTGTTTACGCATAAGCGACTTTCGTTGTGGCCATAAAATATAAATCTAAAGAACGAACAGTGATGAGAGAATTTATATATACTTTAAAACAATACACACTTATTCACTATCCTGAAACATTACCCACTTTCAAAGCTTTTTTATTCAAATTTTGAATAAATAAACTTGTGTTATATCCCTTAATTTCAAAGCTGTTTTTTTTAATCTATTTTGAATAGCTAAACCCTTTGTTTCAAAGCTGTTTTTTTATATATTTCGAATAGCTAAACCCGATTTCAAACCTGTTTTTATATATATATATATATATATATATTTTGAATAGCTAAACTGTATAGTGTAATATCCCTATATTTTGAATACCTAAACCCTTAATTTCAAACCTGATTTTTTATATATTTTGAATAGCTAAACTTTATGGTGTAATATCGCTTACATTCCGGAGAACTTATAAACACATTTCAATTGTGTAGATGGTTTAAGCATGTCATTTAAGTTGAACGTTTATATGAATACCATCTTTATTAAATAAAGATAGTATGAGTATTAATTTTTTTTAATAAGAATTAAAAATGGAATATATATTTTATTTTTAAATAAATTATGAGAATTCTATAGTTAAATATAAATTAAATAAAAATATTATAAAATTTAAATTTATAAACTAAATATATAATCAAAATAGTTGGTAAATTAGTGCATGTGTATAATATATGTGTACGCTTTATGTGTAATTTAAAAAAATGATTTATTCAATAGAAAAATAGTTACTAAAGATACTGAAACTTCTATCTGATTTAAAATGAAAAATACTTATAATTTTTTTAATGAAATTTGATCAATAATATTTTAAAAATATTAATAAAAAATAAATAAATTATAAATTAAATATTTAAAAAATTAATATATATATATATATATAATTCTTCAAATTTTTAATTACTGTTTATGCTTATTAAATTCAAAATTAAGATAAATGATATTTAGAGAGAAAATGACAATAAAATATAAATTTCAAACATAAATTTAAATTTAAAATAAATAATACTTAAAAAAATAAAAATAAAAGATAAATTAAAACAAATAATACTTAAAACCAATCAAAATAAAGATAAATTAAAATAAATGATACTTAAACCAAGAGGTTAAATTTTTCAAACACACGTCCCTAATTTAAACTCAAAATTCACCTAGATATCTAGCGATTTGGATTTAAAGTTGTTAAACACATGCATGGTAGGGAAAGAGTAAACACATATAGACAGAAATATAGGCGTGAGTTGTTTTACTGTTAACCATAGATGTGCTTTTATAGTACATTAGGTGTGACCCTTGGATTCCAGATTCCAAGGTCACGTGGACTCCATTTATGACTGTTCGCCTTCCACATCTACCCATAGAGGATTAGGTGTCCAACATTCCCCCCCTTAATCTGAAGGGGTATGTGTGAGTCCAAGAAGAGAGTTGTAATACAAATCTACAAAGTATGCATGGCGGCACTTAGGTTGAATATGTTGCCATAAAGAGGTGGTTTAAAGATAACCACCAACCCTCCAACGCAATGCTTATTGCAATTCTCGGAACTCTTCCAAATATGGTAAGAAGCTGAGGGCTTCTGCTAGAGGAAGTGTCCCTCATATTTGAAGAGGGAGACCCTCAACCTAGAAGAAGGGAGGTCTACAACCTATGATGGTTTAAGGATGACCACCAACTCTCGAATGCTTGATGCATTTCTTGGAGCTCAACCAAAACTGGCAAGAAGCTGAAGTCTTCTGGTAGAGGAAGTGTACTGAAAGAGGAATAATATCAACCTCACATAGATGGTTTAAGGTTGTCCACCAACCAAAGGCACACTCATGGGCATCTGTGTCTCTAACGACAACTCTGAATCTGGAATGAAAAATTGTGGCTCAGGCTCGCTTGAACTATTATGTCTTTGGCTACAACTCTGAATCTGGAATGACAAGTTGAGGCTCAGGCTCGCTTGATGTGGCTTCGAAGCTTGTATATGGCCACCATTTTCCCCCGTGTCATGTACAAGGTGAGATGATGACGAAAACTCAATTGCAAGTTTTCTCAATATTCTAGAACAAGTTCTGACATGCGACTTAAACGTCTTCTTTACTGTTGATGCCCATTGCTAAGAAGCGATCCATCCAAGACAAATCTTTGTTCTTGTAGGAGGCTTGTTTTTGAAGCATCTGTGTGAAGAATGGGTGTGCTGACCACAATCATTGCATGGGTGAAGATGAAAAATATGATCTTTCATATGCCCAAGTCGATCACAGTGTTGGCATTTTACAATTTTTTGTTGCTGCTTTGGAAGAGGAGCAGGATCTGGAACAACTGAAGGTAAATTGTCATAAATAAATCTGAAACTCTGAAATTTGATGGGCTTGGAGTAGTCTGGAATATGAAAGGACAATTCCTTGTCATATCTAAGGCCTGTTCTATACTTGTTATGGAAAAGCTCTTCTCAAGGTCGGATGATGGGCTTGGGAAGTGCAGACTGAATTTTTGCATCTGCATGTAAATCTGCTCTTGTACAAGGAACTTAATGTGAATCGACTGGAACTTTATATTCTTGCTATTTATGGGAGTTCGTCTTAATATTCTGAACAGAAACAGGTTCAGAATGATGACTCTTTTCCTAAATTTCATCTTGCTAGAGCTCAGACTCCAACTGCAAAACCTTAATCTTGTCTTGTGCATCTTGCAAGTGAGTCTGAATATTAAAAAGAGTGTTGTTGCTCATTTTTACCATATCATGAATAGTGGAATGAATGAGCTTATGCAACAACTCTAATGCATCATTGATTTTGGCGATTTTTCTTAGCAACTCAAATTTACACTTGAAACAATGACTGCAACTATGAACTAAGAATCTATACCCACTCACAATGTCAGTATAATACAATTTCACTACAATTTTTTTTCTAAATGTGCAACAAAAACCACTGTAAAATAACCCTTCAAGGCAATTGATTTCTCTCCTCTTCGAAGAATAGTTTTACACCAACAACTCTAATTTGTAGAGAATGTACCTCCAATGATCAATACTCACCACTTCATACAACTAAACTATTTGTATCCCTTCTTTAATGAACAGGAAGAATTGGAAATATGGACCAATGGTGTCTAAAGTTTTTTGAATTTACTTCACACATTGATCTGCAATATATTTCACATAGATCTAAAGATTTCTATTTTGGCTATAGGAAATCAAGGTGGTTTCCAAATTTCAACCTTCCATATAGAGATGTTGAAGGAATTCTCAATAGTTTATCATTTGATATCAAACTTCGATGAAGACCAGAATTGCACAATGCACAAATATCTCATTGAAAATAATGCTCAGTTGCATAGGAAAAATATCGACGAATTAACACATCACAAAATTTTAAAGAATATGCACGGACATTCCAATGCGTAAGCGCAATTAATATATGCCTATCATATATATATATCACCTTTCCATCACACATATATAAACCAAGAAATATGGAGATAATCAGCCCATGATATATTTAAAGAGGAGCAACTGCTCACTTACTTCTCAAAGCATGCATGACTACTTACTAAATAAAATGGTTGCATATTAAGTAGAATGATCAGCCAATGCATACCTTTGACTAGAGTGCAAACCAATATTCTGTTAGCACTTTTGGATGCTTTCTAATGAAATATGGCTTCTTGGGTTAGAAATCATGTTATGGCTTGGTGATATGGTTGATTCCTTTCTAGAGGAATTTTCTTGTACAAAAATGTAGCACTTTAAATATGCTCGTGGGTGAACAAGAATTTTATTTTGAATGCAGTTTCTCTTTAATTTTGATTTTATTTTTGGTTCCATTTTACATTTCCACCTCTGATCGACTCCTCTGTCATTTCACCTCTCCACCGCACTCACTTCCTACAGCTACAGCAACACGTTTCCACCTCCTCCTTCTCCATTGGCTTCAAATATTCTAGCGGCTGTAGATTATGAATCACCACTGGAATAGGAAAATAAATAACCAACAACCAATTCTCAGATCCAAATGTGGGGAAACTCATCTACTTCACTCACACCGTCTACGATGCTTTGGAAGCTATGTATGGGGAGGGGGAAGAGATGGGATGAGGGCCTGGAGTGTTCGTGGGTTAGGGAGACACTAACGTAGGGAGTGAGCTAACGTGGGAGTGAGTAGTCAGAGCTGTGGGGAGGTGAGGGGGTCAGAGTTGGTAGAGGGAGGAGTAGCGGTAGATTGGAATCCTTTGCATGGAGCAGTGAGGGCAGAGGTGAGAGGTGGAGGGGAACGACAGATTGGGGGGGATGAAAAATGGGAAGGGATGAGTGGAGTGTAGGAAGGAGGAGGTAGGGGACAGAGAAGAAGTGGGAAGGAGGTGCAACAGGTATGGAGGGAGGTGCAACAGAGACTGCGGGAGGGGAGGTTCGTAGGTTGCAGGAGTAGGAACCCACAACAAGGGAGGGAGCAGAGGCAAGCGAGGGAGGAGGCAGAGTGACTAGAGAGAGGAGATGAGAGATTTGGGAGCGTGTGGAGCAAGTTGGAGTGCATAGTTGGAAGTGAAGGAGAAAGGTTGGAAGCCATAGGGGAGAGGGTTGCGAAGGGCCACGGGAGGGAGGCTCCATGGGAAAAGTAGGGAACTGTAACTTGCAATAACACACAATACAATTACAACCAGAGCTTTCGGAATTTTGAACTCAGTCACTTCAATTTGGGAACAATTCCTTGAAATAACATGCAATGCAATTACAACCAAAAAACACCAGAATAAGCTTGAGGTGAGATGGCAGAAAAATAAGTTCAATCATGCTCAATCTAGTCAACAAGCAGTTAATGCACAAACATCAAATGTGTAGGTAGTAGAGTTACAAGATAGATTTACTGCAGACCATTTGCACTCAGACCTTCGAGCACATGGCATATGATCTCACAGTATTTTCAATGTAGCCAATGCAAAATTATTTTAATGCATCCAATGCTCCAAATTTTAGGGACAGAGAATAATGGCATAATAGCAGGGAAAAAATGAAGGGAAGTCGCTGGAGTTACAACAAAAAGAAATATTTTAGGAGCTGGAAATGTTAACACAACAAAATAGGCAGAACATCTAAAAATGGAGCTGACAGAATTTGAAAATGCCAGGGTCTGGTTTGAGGTCTAATACCATGTTAAACACATGCATTGTAGGGAAAGAGTAAACACATATAGACAGAAATATAGGCATGAGTTGTTTTACTATTAGCCATTGATGTGCTTTTATAGTACATTAGGTGTGACCCTTGGATTTCGCATTCCAAGGTCACTTGGACTCCATTTGTGACTGTTTTCCTTCCACACTTACCCATAGAGGCTTAGGTGTCCAACAAAAGTTCCATCTTTCTTTGATTTTTTAAAATTAAGGAAGTTACGAGATCTTTTATTTTATTTATTATTATTATTATTTAAGATAATTATAAATTTATAATAATTCATATAATTATGTTTTATAGTATTCAAAATTTAGAAAATTTATGTGGTTGCTATAATTACTATTTAAAAGTTATATTTTAAAAAAATTTATTGGCTAAATCTGAAATAAATAAAAAAAGACTCCCCAAATTTCATTTTTTCTTCTAAAAAATTATTTTGTAATTGTTTTTTTCAACGATTACATTTTTAAGAGTTAAATATTATACCATTTCCTATACTTTTTGCCTCTTTGTTATTAGTGTTGTATCTTCTGGAATTATAATATTAGTTTCCACGATAATTTGCATTGATTGTGCATATTTGATTTTGCTTTTTCCATTTTAACCAAAGTTTCAAGAAAATACTCAATATTTTTATTTTTGCATAAATTCTAAAATAAATTTCGAGTTTTCAACAAATGTTATTTATAATTTCCCATTGGTTGAGAAATATGTAATGGGACATAGTTCCCTTAGTGGTGGGAATTTTATTTTCGATTTTTTCAGTGCCTCACAATTCATTTTAAATTTTTTTTTTAAAAAGTAATTTTGAGAATGACCATTGTGTTCGTATTGTAATGTTAGTGCTCTATGCAATGATGCAAGAATTGATGTAGATGAATGACACTATTATTCTAGTTCGCGAGTGCAAGTTGTTTGCATAGGCACCAAGGGAGGGGTGAAAAAAATTCGAATTAATATTATTATGTTTCCTACCATGGATGTAACACCCCTAGTTTCTATGCTTTTTAAGTTAGACATTTGAACAAAAATCCAAAGGGGAGTGGACCCTAATGGATAATTATTGTGTGAATTTTATTTAAATATTTATTAATGAAAATAAATGGAATTTTTATGTGTGCACTATGACCAGATGAGATTGGAGATCATAAGCCTCATCCATGATGAAAATTTTTAAATTGCCCAATGATGAGGAAAGTAGTTGGGAAGAGGTAGAACGATGGAAAAGCAGAAAGCAACTTTAAAGTCCCTCATTAAGGGAAGCCTAGGCAAACAGGACTAAAAGCATCCCAAAATTTTGGACACAGAATTAGAAACAGGCTTTGGGGAAAGCATAGCTTAAGTAAGCTACTCTAGAACAAATTGGGGTTGGTCTGTTTGGGCAGAAGATCTCAGCTCGGGGGTGAATTCTGGATATAGAAGGATTCTATGGTGGGGAGGATTGGTCATAGAAAAAAATTGGTATGCACTCTAAAATTTTTAACTCTAAATGTGTTGTGACAAATTATTGTGAGACTTAAGATGAGTGTCTATATATCAATAAATGGGGAATAATCAAATGAATAATCAAATAGTTAGCTTGCTATAGTTATTCTGTGAACATATTTCATTTCCGTGCATTTAACAGATTTGTATATAGATTATTTCCAAATATGTATAGTTACATGGTTCTTAATAAAAAATAACCATCTGCCAGAATATATAAGATATATTCTTAGATATGGAGATTAGTTTATTTCTGAATAAAATTTATTATGTATACTTATGCAAAATTTGAAAAAATTATATCTAGTAGAAGAAATTATAGAATCAAAATTGTGTTATAAATTTCTAGTGTAACAGGTAATACATAATGTAGAAAGTTAGATTACATCAGAAATATGCATAAAATTTCTTAATCCTATAAGTATAAAGGTGAAATGAGGAAATTAACAAAGCTGATCTATGGAATTGTTTTAACATTAAACAATTATTAGACAACTTTCTGATAATGAAATTCTTTTTAACTAATTATGAGATTTCTATTCTATGGCAAAGTAATAATATTTCAAGCTGGGAAATAAAAGAATTTTAATAAATTCCTATTTTGAATAGTACTACAGAATTTCATTAAAATAAAAGTATTTATCGGTACATATATCTTTAAAATAAAAACCAACCAAATTTTGGTCTGAAATTTTGAACAGAGAATTATCTTAATTATTAGTGAATTTTTTAAAGAATATTTCAGTTAAGACTACTATATAATTAGCAAAAGATCTATAAAAGGTAATTAACCATATTCCAACAAAAAAATGAAATGTGGAAAAATAACTTCTACTCTACAATAATATTAGAGTATATGCACCCTTTCTTGAGTATGGCATAGTTATGATTTAAAACTAAAGAATACATATATGTATATTGACAATTTTGAGATCTATTATACATATGAATAAGTAAGAAACTATTATATCAAAATAAAAAGAGGAATTAAATTCATTTTTTTTATTCAACAGAGGGGTTATGAAAGGTAAACTAAATTCCAAATTGATAACTTAAAAATTTATTCAGCAAAGATGTAATATTTGGTATTATGATAGAAGTTGACTTTGAGAATCAAAATTAGAACGACTCTGTAGAAAATGAGTATAAATGAATCTGGAAAACCCCCCCTTAATCTAAAGGGTTATGTGTGAGTCCAAGAAGAGAGTTGTAATACAAATATACAAAGTATGCATGGCAGCACTTAGGTTGAATACGTTTCCATAAAGAAGTGGTTTAAGGATTACCACCAACACTGGAACACAATGCTTATTGCAGTTCTCGGAACTCTTCCAAATCTGGTAAGAAGCTAAGGGCTTCTGCCAAAGGAAGTGTCCCTCATATTTGAAGAGAGAGACCTTCAACCTAGAAGAAGGGAGGTCTAAAACCTATGATGGTTTAAGGATGACCACCAACTCTCGAATGCTTGATGCATTTCCTGGAGCTCAACCAAAACTTGCAAGAAGCTGAAATCTTATGCTAGAGGAAGTGTTCTGAAAGAGGAAGAATATCAACCTCACATAGATGGTTTAAGGTTTTCCACCAACCAAAGGCACACTCATGGGCATCTGTGTCTCTAGCTACAACTCTGAATCTGGAATGACAAATTGTGGCTCAGGCTCGCTTGAACTACTATGTCTATGGCTACAACTCTGAATCTGGAATGACAGGTTGTGTCTTAGGCTCGCTTGATGTGGCTTTGAAGCTTGTATATGGCCACCATTTTCCCCTGTGTCACGTACAAGGTGAGATGATGACAAAAACTCAGTTGCAATTTTTCTCAATATTCTAGAACAAGTTCTGACATGCAACTTAAACATCTTCTTTACTGTTGATGCCCATTGCTAAGAAGCGATCCATCCAAGATGAATCTTTTTTCTTGTAGGAGGCTTGTTTTTGAAGCATATGTGTGAAGAATGGGTGTGTCGACCACAATCATTACATGGGTGAAGACCAAAATAGTGATCTCTAATATTGCCAACTTGATCACAGTGTTTGCATTTTACAATTTGTTGTTGTTGCTTTGGAAGAGGAGCAGGATCTTGAACAACTGAAGGTAAACTATCATAAAGAAATCTGACACTCTGAAATTTGATGGGCTTGGAGTAGTCTGGAATATGAAAGGAAAATTCCTTTTCATATCCAAGGCATGTCTTATGCTTGTTATGGAAAAGCTCTTCCCAAGGTCTGATGATGGGATTGGGAAGTGCAGACTGAATTTCTGCATCTGCATGTAAATCTTCTCTTGTACAAGGAACTTAATGTGAATTGACTGCAACTTTATATTCTTGCTATTTATGGGAGTCCCTCATAATTTTCTGAACATAAACAGGTTCAAAATGATGACTCTTTTCCTGAAGTTCATCTTGCTAGAGCTCACACTCCAACTACAAAAACTCAATCTTGTCTTGTGCATCTTGCAAGTGAGTTTGAATATTAAAAAGAGCGTTTTTTCTCATATTTACCATATCATGAATAGTGGAATGAATCGGCTTATGGAAAAACTCTAATGCATCATTGATTTTGGAAATTTTTCTTAGCAACTCAAAGTTACACTTCAAACACTGAATGCAACTATGAACTAAGAAGCAATACCCACTCACAATGTCAGTATAATACAATTCCATTGCAAAATATTTTCTAAATGTGCAACAAAAACCACTGTAAAATAACCCTTCATGGCAATTGATTTCTCTCCTCTTCAAAGAACAGTTTTACATAACAAGCATAATTTACGGAGAATGTACCTCCAATGATCAATACTCACCGCTTCATACAACTAAACTATTTGTATCCCTTCTTTAATGAGCGGGAAGAATTGGAAACATGGACCAATGGTGTCTAAGTTTGTTGAAACCTATCACATTGATACGCAATATATTGTATAGATTTGAAGATTTGTATTTTAGCTATAAGAAATCAAGGTGGCTTCCAAATTTTCAACCTTCAATATGAATAATGAGAGCATTCTTAATCTTTAGAATTTGATATCAAAATTCGATGAAGACCAAAATTGCATAACGCACAAATATCTCATTGAAAATAATGCTCAGTTGCATAGGAAAAATATCGACGAATTAACACATCAGGAATTTTAAAGAAGATCGAAGGACATTCCAATGCATAAGTGAAATTAATATATGCCTATCATATATATATACCACCATTACATCACACATATATAAACCAAGACATATGGAGATAATCAGTCCACAGTATATTTAAAGAGGGCCAACTGCTCACTTACTTCTCAAAGCACGCACGACTACTCATTAAATAGAATGGATG
Organism: Pinus albicaulis; assembly: GCA_034641835.2. Taxonomy (NCBI): domain Eukaryota; kingdom Viridiplantae; phylum Streptophyta; class Pinopsida; order Pinales; family Pinaceae; genus Pinus; species Pinus albicaulis. Next base: position 683 of record JAXQQM020092620.1, on the reverse strand, counting down.
CATATTAAGTATAATGATCATCTAATGCATACATTTGACTAGAGTGCAAACCAATATTCTCTTAGCACTTTTGGATGCTTTCTAATGAAATTTGGCTTCTTGTGTTAGCAATCTTGTTATGGATGGACAATATGGTTGATTCCTTTCTAGAGGAATTTTCTTGTACAAAAATGCAACAGTTTAAATATGCTCGTGGGTGAACAAGAATTTTATTTTGAATGTGGCTACTCTTTAAATTTTATTAAGTTTTTGGTTAAACTTTACATTTCCACCTCTGATCGACTCCTCCGTCGTCTCGCCTCCCCATTGCGCTCACCTCTCGCAGCTGCAGCAGCACGTTGCCACCTCCTCCTCCTTCGTTTGATTCAAATCTTCTAGTGGCTACAGATTATGAATCACCACTCGAACAGGAAAATAAATAACCAGTTACCAATTATTAGATCCCAATGTGGGGAAAATCATCTACTTCACTCGCACAGTCCACGACACTTCTGCTGTGGTGTGGAGGTGGAAGGTTGGGAGTTGAGTAGTGAGGGTGAAATTTAGGAGTTGCATATGGTGAGGGGGAGGTGAAGCGACATGGGACTGGAGTGTGAGTGGGTTGGGGAAACACCAACGCAGGGAGTGAGTTGACGTGGGAGTAGGTAGTTGGGGCTATTGGGAGGTGAGGGGGTAAGAGTTGG
>JAXQQM020081350.1:0-17548 GCA_034641835.2 Pinus albicaulis | reverse complement strand
ATTGAAAAATCAAAACAAAAAGAACCAATAATTTCAACTCCTATATTAGAGCAACCATCAACATCCACTTCTACACCTCCCTTTCCAGAAAGATTACAAATTGATAGGGGTGTAGAAAAACAAATTATGGTGCCTAATTATGATTTCCTAGATGAGCTGAGAAATGTTTGTATTAAGATCCCATTATTACAAGCCATCAAGGAAATTCCAATCTTATCAAAGACAATAAAGGATTTGAGCATGAAGAAAACAAGGAAAAGAATAAGAGAGATAAAGAAAATTCAACTGGCAGGGAAAATAGCAGATATCATGATGGGTAAGTGTTTGTGCTTCAACTCTGATAACTTAAATTGGGTTCATTAATTGTCAACCAGGGTTAGTAAACTGCTGAAGTGTGGTGCACTATATGTGCCTAGGTATTTGTTTCTCACTACGTTGTGTTTAGTGTTTTATGATGTTTTTGGTTTTATGGTTTTATGTTTGAAAAGGGAAAGAACTAAGTGCTGGTGAAAAGAAGCTATTGGTTATTTAAAACAGAACAAAGCCTAAACTATGGATGAAAAACAACAAATGAAAAGCTTGATAATGACTTCATTGCAAGAAAATAAATCACAACATGAGCTTGAACTTATCCAATTCATTCATTAAAGATGTGTTGGAAGAGCTTGAGAAATGGACAAGTTAAGTGTAAATGAAGTTCTCCTAAATAAACAATCAACTCACAATATTACAAAAAATGATTATTTGTAACACAGTAAGGTTTCTATTCTAGATTAACCTATGATGCTGAAGTTACCCTATTATGCAACTTGACTTATCACTACTAGGCCTTATTCAGAAGTTTAGAGATTTTCTAGAATAATGTTTGGGAAAAAGGCTATAGGTGAATTTGCAAAGATTTGCAGAGTGGTCAAAGCCTTAAACTGATATTACTGACCCCTGTTCATGTGATGATGTATCAATATAAATTCAGAACAAAATTAAGTTTGTAAATAATGAAGGCCGAGAGACTAATTTTGACAACTAATACTACTTGAAATACAATGGATAACCTAGGCTAGAAAGCGGTCTATCAATCTTAAAAGACAGTGACTACAACTTAAACTAGAATGCCATTAATCTTTTCTTGAAACAAAATGAATTGAGACTGAACTGGAGTGCTTCTAATCTACTTGAAGTACAGTGAACAAAGTTAAACTAGAATTCCATTATCAAACTAGAAATGTAGTGACAGAGCTGAACTAAATGCAATCAACCTCCGGAGTGCTATAACTAAATTTACATGCAACTAGTCTATGGAATTCTACAGCCCATCTCGTTCAATAGGAATGATATTTTGGAAGAGTTTGTAAAACAAGTCTGGTTGTATTATTCAATGCAATTGAACATAAACATAAGATTGAAAGAAAATACAACTAGAATCTAAGACACCACAGCTGTTTCTTATTCATTGTTAATGATGTTTTGGAAGAGTTTGTAAGAGTAAGACCGGTTGTGACACTTAGTGTAAACAAGCATAAATCATAAAATTCAAAAGGAAATGCAACTAAAACCTACAATACCACAACTATGCCTTATTCATCGTGATGATATTTTGGAAGAGTTTATAAGAGTAAGTCTAGCTGTGATAATTAATGTAAACAAGTATGAACATAAACTTCAGAAACTTGCCTAAGCTAGAAATGAAAACGAGACTAAAATACTTATCTAAACCATATAAACAAGGCTACTCAGGTAGCAGGGGCCCTCTACCACCGGAGTAGCACGAAATATACTTCAAAATTGACTCAACGCTTTCAAGGAAATGATGCTTCTTTCATTAAATAGAAATTACTTCAAAAACAGAGTGTTTTCGGACTTCTGAAATCTAGCAATCAACCACAAAATCTATACTTGTCCCTCGGTTTCTCGAGCCATATTTGTAAAAAATTTACATAATTGTCTTGAGATAACCTAGGGATAATTGTCTTTCCAAATAAAAACCAAACAAGGACTCTGATGGTGGTCACGTAATATAATTAAGGACATCTGGACTGTCCTTGTCCTATTAGGAGTCTCTCTCCTAGTTTGAGTTCCCACGTACACAACCGCCTACAAAATTCTGTTCAAACTTCGTGGAGAGCAACAAATGATGAGGGAATGATGTGGAATACGACCATATGTGTTTTCCTCTGAGATGACACCTGGAACCTGCGTAGACATAAAGACAGCTGCAGAATCGGCCACTAGCTACAGAATGTCTGCATTCTGCAGCTAGATCTAGTTCAAAAGTACTACAATGACAAAATCATAAAAACATAGCAAGTTAGTCATGATATATATTCTTAAAGAAATTTTAACTAATTCTACTGATCATTTGAGCCTATGATTAATAATGGACAAAGGAAATGGAGTGGAATGTGGTGGAAGAAAGAACATCTTTGGAGCTCAACATACCCCCACTGCTAGATTCTTGCATGTCCTCATGCAACTATTCCATGAACTCTGAGACCTCTGCAAGGAAATCCAACCCTCTTCTTCTGCTTTGCCTGGCAGTCAAAGGCCTTCTGGGCTTCCTTATGACTAACTTGAATCTCAAATTTGTGAGTGCCCTGGTTAACTTTTTATTTCTCTTCTTCAATTTTTCATTGGCCTTGTGTAACTTTTGCATTTGTAGAGACAGAGTTGAATTCATATCAGTTTTCAGTTTAACTTGCTCTCTCAAAATTTCATTCTCATTCTTGATATGTATGTTGAGTATTTCTAACTCATATTTATCCCTCCTTAGGATATCAACTGCAAATTTTGGTGGACTAGGAGTTCTGTCTCTTCCTTCTAAAGCTCTTTTCTCTAATGTCTCAACATAGTTGTAAATTTCTTGCTGTGATGGGTCTATTTCAGGAGCTCCTTCATCAAAATCCTCCTCAGTAGGTGTTTCTTCATCCTTTATGTTTATGACTTCAGTTTGTTTAACCTTTTTTTTCTTTAGTATCCCTCTAAGTCTGTGGCTCCTTCTTGGTTGAGATGGTCCTTCTCCTTTCTCCCTGGCAAAATTTCTTATTATCCTCTCTTTCTTAAGCTGCTTCCTAATCTGAGCCAATTTCTCAGAAATCATTTCTTCTTCACTGCCTTCTTGTATTGTTTTACCAGTTTCAATTTTGGAGGTTTTCCATCTTCTGCTTCTTTTTGTAGGTTGGTCTTCAGGTGGAGGTTCCTTGGGTTCTTCAAAGTGATTTCTCACTAAGAACTCTTCCCAATTATCTCCCATTTTGCTCAAATGATGTTCAATCAAAATTTTGACTAAACCATGGTGGTATAAGGTTGTTTCTAGAAATTGAATTCTCTTTTGAACACTTGAGGCCATTTTATTTAAACTATGAAGCAAGAAAAAGGGCAAATTGAGTTCTTCTTCTAGGAAATGCATTATCAACCGAATATGATAGACATAGAAAGTACCATATCTTCCTTCACAAGTGATGAATTTTTGCAAGATAAGCAACATGTTCCTCCATTTGTTCTTTAGTGCAAATCTAGGGATACCCTTTTTAAAAATGGCGACATCCATACCTGGTGACTTGAGTATCTTCTTCCATGCTTCGTTATGAAATTCTCTATTCTTGAACCACCTTTCTCCTTATCTGGGCAATTCAGTTGCTTCTGCAATGAAGGCTTCAGTAATGGTGAATTTGATATCTCCTATCTCGACCTCAGCTCCGTTGAAGGATCTTGCAAACGTTTTGGTCACCTCTTTGTGAAACCCACTGAATTTTTCAAAGAATTGCAACCACCCTGCTTGTTGTAACATTTCTCTGACTTGAGGATAACCTTCCAAGTACTTAGTGCCAACCGGTTCAGTCCTCACTATAAGACCCATAAATCCTCTTTCCAATCTTCAAATTGTGGCTCCTCTGTTCATGGTGACAATGGTTGTTACAGAGATGCCTCTGTTTCACAAACCGGAATGGTTAAAAATTGGCTACGGGAAAGAATGATATGGAGTGATTGCGGAATGAATATAATGAGGTGAGGATGATGTATATGAGTTGAAGGATATCACGGAAGAAAAGACCGCGGAGATATTTTGTAACGAATTCAAAATCATCATTAAATGCTTTGGCCTAGTGACGTGACTAATCCAATCACTTCAGCACTTTAACCATTTAGATTTTTAAATGATGATCGGATATGGGATTTGAAATGGTGGAATAGAAGGAGTTTTATCCAAAGTTTTTGCGGGAGGTTTGTTAGGCATGATCAACAAAATTAATTAAAACAACTTTTTGAATTATTCATAACTTAACTATACTAAAATCTTTCATGATATGTCATTATAATCAGAACTTTTACCTTTGCCTTTCCTCTGATTTTTTTTTTTGTGATCTTCATATGCTTTGTTCTCTCCTGAAAATCATTAATTTTTGAGTCTTCATAACCTTCTTGATTTTTCTTGTTGTCATGGATATGCAGGATCATTTTATTGCAGATCAGGTGATTCTTAGTGTAATATTCCCAATTAGCCTTGCTAATTGGAATATTGCATTTTTGCTTTATTTTGCCGCTTTAGCTAGAAATAAAAAATAAAGTGAGAAATAAGAGGGGTCACCTCACTTTAGTCACCTCACTTTATAATAAAGTGTTCTTTTCCTAGTAGATTGACGTTGTAACTTAGAGAGGGGGCCTTGGGGGTCCACGTGGATATGATGGGGAAGGCATCAGGCTAACCCAAGGTAAACTGCGCAGATCCGGGGAGAGTTAAGTTTTGGAGGGAGTTTGATGTTATAAAAGGAGAGGCTCTCACCTCATTTGATCATTCATGATTTGATATTCTTATTGATAGCTGGACTTTGTCTGCTTCAGCACGCCGGTTGTTTAGTCGGTCTGCAGCACTGTTTAGTGCACGAGTGTCTACGGTCGGAGATCTCACCCTTAGCCTCGGGGGACTTCGAGTGCCTGCCCTGGTAAGGTTTTTCTGGTTTCACCCTTAGCTTCGGGGGACTTCGAGTGCCGCCTAATGGGTTGTGCGCTAGTTCCGATGCTTGGCCGGCGAGCGGTTACCGAAGCATATGCGAGGAGGAGAAAGCCCTCTTGTGGGCACGCGAGCCGGGAGAAGGACGGCGATTCTTGAAGGAGAAGGACGGTTGTCTCATGCGGAGAAGGACGACGTCCTTTCGGGGGGAAGGGAGAGGAAGGACGACGTCCAAGAACGCTGAGATTACGGTTTTGAGAGAAAACCCCGAGCGTTGGGGAGCGGAAAGGACGTGTCTGGCCTAGAGTGAGGACGCTGTCCATTTCTGAAGGTAAGGGTTGCAGATCTGAAGGCTTATTGTTAGATCCAGCTTTGGGAAGGATAGATCTTGCAGATCTAGTCTTGTATGTTGCAGATCCAGTCTTGTATGTTGCAGATCTGGGGGTTTCAGCACTTTAACCGTTTATATTTTTAAATGATGATCGGATATGGGATTTGAAATGGTGGAATAGAAGGAGTTTTATCCAAAGTTTTTGTGGGAGGCTTGTTAGGCATGATCAACAAAATTAATTAAAACAACTTTTTGAATTATTCATAACTTAACTATACTAAAATTTTTCATGATATGTCATTATAATCAGAACTTTTACCTTTGCCTTTCCTCTGATTTTTGTGATCTTTATATGCTTTGTTCTCCCCTGAAAATCATTACTTTTTGAGTCTTCATAACTCCCTTGATTTTGCTTGTTGTCATGGATATTCAGGATCATTTTATTGCAGATCAGGTGATTACTGGACAGTGCTTTCAGGATCTCTAGCTGCAGAATATCTATCTGGCTGCAGAATGTTTGACTGGCTGCAGAATGTCTAACTGATTGCAGAATGTACCTATAGAAGACTTGAAACATGAAATGGAATGGTTTGGAGCATGAATGGAATGTTGTATGGAATGAGTGAAGATGGATAATAAAATATGGTGTAATGGAATATGAATGAAGTGAATAATGGAGTGGAATGGATCACAACTTATGAAATGGAGTGAAGTATGAGGAGTGGCCTGCAATTCATGATATGTATTATTCAATTGCAGAAAAACATAAAACTTAAAAATTTGGGATGGAAATGAGGTGGACTATGGGGTGAAATGAATGAAGTGTGGATGAGTGAATGAAATGGAGTATGGATGAATGAATGAAATGGAATATGGATGGATGAAATGAGATGGACCATAAGTAAAATGGATCTGCACTTATGATTTTGTAACAACTGCTTACAGAAAAAGAAAAAAATTGAAAAGCTAAAGTGTCAGAAAGATTTTGATTTTCACTCTACCTTTTCTGTATAAACATGCTAATCAGTGATCAGTTTTCATGTTTATACTTTATTTTTTATTATTTCAATAAAGTGATTTCAGAAAATTCAATTAAGTTGATGAAGAAGAAATATTCTTCTTCATTAAATTCACATCACTGTTTTCCTGGAACTTCTTGACAAATTCTTCTCTTGAAAGTGGCTTATGATACAGCTTCAATCTATGACCATTCACAAGAAAAGTGACCTCTTATTCATCTATTGTCCTGATTTTTATTGCTCCATTGTCAAAAAATTTCACAATTTCATATGGCCCAAGCCAATGTGTTTGGAATTTACCTTGAAAATATTTGAACTTTGAATCAAACAAGAGAGCCCAGTCACCTTATTTGAACTTCTTTTCCTTGATGTACTTATCATGCCATCTAGTCCTTTGCTGTTGGACTATATTTGTTTTCTGAATTGCATCTTGTCTGATCTCATCCAATTCATTAATCTGCTCCAATCTGTGCTTTTGTGCCTCTGTTAGATCAAGTCCTAGCTGAACTGCCATTTTGAAAGTTTGAATTTGGAACTCTATGGGAAACAAAACTTGCTTTCCATAAACAAGTTCATAAGGAGTATGGCCTGTTGTGTTTCTCCATGTAGTTCTATAGGCCCACAAGGCTTCAGGAAGCCTATCTACCTAATCTCTTCTATGTAAATGAACAGTCTTTGTTAGGATTCCTTCAATGACCTTATTAGTAGATTCCACTTGACCATTTGCTTGTGGATGATAAGGAGTAGATTTTCTATGCCTGATTTTGTACCTCTCCATCATTTTATCCACTAGCCTTGATGTAAATTGAGCTCCTTGATCTGTAACAATTTCCATTGGGACACCAAAACGAGTAAAAATATCCTCAAAAATAAAAGTAACTATAGATGCTTCATTAGCAAAAAGTAATGGCTTGGCCTCTACCCATTTGGTAATATAATCAATGCAAACTAATATATATCTTTTTTGTCTTGATGGAGGACTAATAGGTCCTACAAAATCCAAAGCCCATTTTTCAAAAGGTTCAATATGTACCTGAGGTTGTAATGGCATCTCACCTGAAGGAGAAGGTTTCCCTACCCTTTGGCAACTGTCACACCTTTTGACATACTCTTTAGCATCTTTAAAAAGGGATGGCCAATAATATCCTAAATGAAGGACCTTATAAGCTGTCCTCTTATCAGCAAAGTGTCCGCCACAAGGTTCATCATGACATGCTTTGAGAATCTCAGGCATCTCATCTTCCCGAACACATCTCCTAATGATCAAATCTGGACCTGTCTTGTACAACTCATTAGCAACCCATGAATATTTTGCACTGTCATAAATGATTTTTCTTTTATCTCTTACATTCATTATTGAAGGAAATTTCCCTGAAACTAAATAATTAGCAATGTCAGCAAACCAAGGAGTCTGAGTAGAAATTGCAAAAAGATATTCATCAGGAAATTGATCTTCAACTGTAGTGTCATCTTTGATGTTTTGGAGTCTAGATAGGAAATCAGCTACTGTGTTTTGTTTTCCAGGCCTATCTAGAATGGTAATGTTTAATTCTTGTAAAAGCAATAACCATCTTATGACTCTGCCATTAGTAATTGATTTATTCATTAGATATCTAATTGCAGAGTGATCTGTGTGAACAAAAGTTTCATAGCCTGTTATATAGTGTCTGAATTTGTTTATGGCATGAAAAACAACTAAAAACTCTTTTTCAGTTACAGTATAATTTAACTCTGAAGGAGTCAAATTTTTACTTGTATAGTAGATGGCATAAGGAATCAGGTCTTTTTGTCCCAATACTGCTCCTAAAGTTGTATCTGAGGCATCTGTTGAAATATGAAAAGGTAATTTCTAGTTAGGTCCCCTTAAAATAGGTGCTTCAGAGATTTTTGTTTTCAAGGTCTCAAAGGCTAACTGGCAATCAGGATTCCACTTGAATTCATAGTCCTTGGTAAGTAATTTGAAAAGTGGAGATGCTATCTTGGTGAATTTTTCTATAAACCTTCGATAATATCCTGTAAATCCTAGAAAACTCCTAACATCTTTTTGACAACTTGGAATAGGTAAGTTAGAGATGACTTCAACTTTTGACTCATCAACTCTAATCCCATCCCCTGAAATGTGATGTCCTAAAACAATTCCTTCAGTAAACATCATAAAACACTTCTCATGACTAAGTGAAAGATTTGCTTCTTTACATCTTTTTAAAACTTTTTCCAAGTTTGCTAAGGCTTCTTCAAATGTGTTTCCATAAACTGTGAAATCATCCATATATACCTCTACACAATCATGTATAGATCTGAAAATATTCCTAATACTGCCCTTTGAAATGTTGCAGGTGCATTGCATAGTCCAAATGGATATACTCGGTAAGCATATGTACCCCAAGGACATGTAAATGTGGTTTTGTCTTGATCCTCAAGTGCTACTTGAATTTGATTATAACCACTAAACCCATCTAGAAATGAGAAGTACTTTTTTCCAGCTAAGGTATCTAACACCTGATCTAAGAAAGGTAGGGGAAAATGATCTTTAAGAGTAGCTTTGTTCAATTCTCGGTAGTCAATACATACCCTCCATTTACCATTTTTATTTGGCACAATTACCAAAGGAGAAACCCACTGACTATCTGAAATAGGATAGATAAAGTTTACATTCAACAATTTCTGCAATTCTTCTTTAACAATCTCCCTAAGATTTGGATTCATCCATCTTTGAGGTTGTCTGATTGGTTTACAATTTTCCTCTATGTAGATGTGATGAGTGCAATTCTTGGGGCTTATCCCTTTCATATCAGTGTACTCCCATGCATATGCAGAAGAATGTCTCTGTAAGATCTTGACTAGCTCTTCTTGTTGAGATTTTTCTAAGTTCTTGTTTATGTTTAAAGTTTTGCCTGGAAATATCTCACTTGTAGAGCTGCCAAATTTATCCATAGAATGAAGAGACATCTGTCTTGATGACAAAAACTCAATGTTGGATCCTTCTTGAAATGGTTCATGTTTGCGTTCTGAAGAGGATTCAAAGTTTTCTAAAGTATTCAGAATTTGACTATCTTCACTAATTTCTGAAATTGTGAAGAGAGGTTGTAAGTCTTCTTCATCCTCTATCCATTGAGTATCATCTAAATCTGTAATTGTTCTTGTTGGAGGATACAAAGTGAATTTCTTAGTTGAACTACCATCAGAGATATACATATCACCAGATCTACATCTAATGAAAGCATCAACTGTAGCTAACCAAGGTCTTCCTAATATAATAGGATGCCCTCCTAGATTATTCTTAGAAGTTAGGATCATGAAATCCACAGGGTACTCCCAAGAATCTAGAGACACTGGAATATCTTCTATTACCCCATCAGGTTTGATCACAGATCTGTCTGCTAATTGTAATAATGTGGGTGTAAAGAGAAGATTAGGAAGTTTCAGTTTATCCATGATTTGTCTATTCATGATATTGATTGCTGCTCCTAAATCAATGAGTGTGTTTTGGATCTCAATTCCATTGATGTGAATTTTAACAACTGGATTTCCTGGGTCTAGATACTTTGGAATAGCAATATTACCCATCATGTTATCTGCTGTTTTTCCTGCCAGAGGAATTTTCTTTGTCTCTCTTATTCTTTTTCTTGTTTTCTTCATACTCAAATCCTTTATTGTTTTTGCTAAAATTGGAATTTCCTTGATGGCTTGTAATAATGGAATCTTAATGCAAACATTTCTCAGCTCATCTAGGAAATCATAATTAGGCACCATAATTTGTTTTTCTACACCTCTATCAATTTGTAATCTTTCTGGAAAGGGAGGTGTAGGAGTGGATGTTGATGGCTGCTCTAATACAGGAGTTGAAATTATTGATTCTTTTTGTTTTGATTTTTCAATGTTTGGGTCCTGAAAAGATGTGTCTTCTTCAAGACTTTTATTTTCCTGTAGAGAATCTTCCTCAGAGTTATATTTTTCTTGTATGATCACAAAAGTTTTCCTCTTTTCAAGATTCTTCCACTTGCTGAACATCACTTGCTGTCTAGAGGAGTAATTAAATAAGTAGGAAACTGTTGGCCTTCATCATGTATGTATTCAGAGGATTTTACTGCTGGGGTTTTGGTATGGCCAGAGCAGTGCAACTGATTTGATTTTTGAGGAAATGGCAATGAAGAGCGTGATTTTGATGTTGTGGGTTCGAGGATTTTGAGGAGAAAAATGTGGGTATGGTGGATAGGATGGTGGATACTGATAGTACTGAGAGTATCTTCCATAGGGATTTTGTGCTCCTTGTGCCCAAGCTTGAGATTGATTTTGAAATTGAGGCCAAGGTTGCTGCCAAGAATTCCAATTTAGTGGAGGTTGATTATACAATTGATCATGGAATCCTTGTGTTTGAGGTCCTTGCCAAGGCCTTCTAGAGACAAAATTGAGAGATTCTGTGGAATTTGTAGGAGTTTCCTCTTGAAATACAGCTTTAAGACCAGGAAGTGAAGGACAAATTTCGGTCTCATGTTTTTCTGAAGAAATTACACAAGTCTCTACAACTTTTGCATCCAAAGGACATTCTCTCAAGGCATGCTTCCTTCTACATTTGGGACAAAAGATTGCTAAGGCATCAGATTCAGCTTTTTTCTTGTTTTGTAACTTAAGGGTGTCTATTTGTTCACTAAGACTCCCTAAGATGTCAGATTTGAAATCATCAAGCATATGTCCTATTTCTGCCCTACTTACTGTCCCAGAAGCAGACTTACTTGCCCTTGCAAGAGCAGGGTCTCTTGGGCCTTTTACAGTTTTGGATTTCCCTCTTAAAAGGTTAATACATAACTCAGATATTTCAGGTAATGTGAGCTAAGATATATCCCTTTTTCCCATCATGTTAAGGATATCCAACCATTCATCCCTAATTGTCTTCAACAAGAGAGCTTTTAAAGTGTCTTGATCTAAGTTCTCCATTTTTAGCCTAATATCATACTAAAACCTTGAAAGATAAATCAATATTTGCACTTATAGAGAGATCCCTCTCTGGATTCAGGAGGGCTAGATCCTAGAATCCCAAAGTGGTTTTTGATGTAGGCTCTACAGCATTTAGTCTTGCCACTCTACTAAATTACAGAGGCCCAACATTTCTGGCGACCATACTGGGGACTTTCTGAAGTAATAAATAACTTCACAACTCAGATAATCCCATTTTTAATAATGAACCAAGTGTTTGTGCTCAACCTAGTGTTCCTAAATTGAGTTCATTAATTGTCAACCAGGGTTGGTAAACTGCTGAAGTGTGGTGCACTATATGTGCCTAGGTATTTGTTTCTCACTACGTTGTGTTTAGTGTTTTATGATGTTTTTGGTTTTATGGTTTTATGTTTGAAAAAGGAAAGAACTAAGTGCTGGTGAAAAGAAGCTATTGGTTATTTAAAACAGAACAAAGCCTAAACTATGGATGACAAACAACAAATGCAAAGCTTGATAATGACTTCATTGCAAGAAAATAAATCACAACATGAGCTTGAACTTATCCAATTCATTCATTAAAGGTGTGTTGGAAGAGCTTGAGAAATGGACAATTTAAGTGTAAATGAAGTTCTCCTAAATAAACAATCAACTCACAATATTACAAAATGATTATTTGTAACACAGTAAGGTTTCTATTCTAGATTAACCTATGATGCTGAAGTTACCCTATTCTGCAACTTGACTTATCACTTCTAAGCCTTATTCATAAGTTTTGAGGTTTTCTAAAATGATGCTTGGGAAAAAGGCTATAAGTGAGTTTGTAAAAGATTTGCAGAATGATCAAAGCCTTAAACTAATATGACTAACCCCTGTTCATGTGATGATGTATCAATATAAATTCAGAACAAAAGTAAGTTGTAAATAATGAAGGCCGAGAGATTAACTTTGAAAACTAGCACTACTTAAAATACAATGGATCACACTAAGCTAGAATGTGATCTATCAATCTTAAAAGATAGTGACTACAACTTAAACTAGAATGCCATTAATCTTTTCTTGAAACAAAATGAACTAAGACTGAACTAGAGTGCTTCTAATCTACATGAAGTACAGTGAACAGAGTTAAACTAAAATTCCATTATCAAACTGGGAATGTAGTGACAGAGCTGAACTAAATGCAATCAACTTTCGGAGTGCTATAACTAAATTAACATGCAACTAGTCAATGGAATTCTACAGCCCATCTCATTCAATAGGAATGATATTTTGGAAGAGTTTGTAAAACAAGTCTGGCTGTATTATTCAATGCAATTGAACATAAACATAAGATTGAAAGCAAAGACAACTAGAATCTAAGACACCACAGCTGTTTCTTATTCATTGTTAATGATGTTTTGGAAGAGTTTGTAAGAGTAAGACCGGCTGTGACACTTAGTGTAAACAAGCATAAATCATAAAATTCGAAAGGAAATGCAACTAAAACCTACAATACCACAACTATGCCTTATTCATCGTGATGATATTTTGGAAGAGTTTATAAGAGTAAGTCTAGCTGTGATAATTAATGTAAACAAGCATAAATCATAAAATTCGAAAAGAAATGCAACTAAAACCTACAATACCACAGTTATGCCTTATTCATCGTGATGATATTTTGGAAGATTTTATAAGAGTAAGTCTAGCTGTGATAATTAATGTAAACAAGTATGAACATAAACTTTAGAAACTTGCCTAAGCTAGAAATGAAAACGAGACTAAAACACTTATCTAAATCGTATAAACAAGGCTGCTCAGGTAGCAGGGGCCCTCTACCACCGGAGTAGCACGAAATCTACTTCAAAATTGACTCAATGCTTTCAAGGAAATGATGCTTCTTTCATTAAAGAGAAATTACTTCAAAAACAGAGTGTTTTCGGACTTCTGAAATCTAGCAATCAACCACAAAATCTAACCTAGTCCCTCAGTTTCCCGAGCCATATTTGTAACAAATTTACATAACTGTCTTGAGATAACCTAGGGATAATTGTCTTTCCAAATAAAAACCAAACTAGGACTCTGATGGTGGTCACGTAATATAATTAAGGACATCTGGACTGTCCTTGTCCTATTAGGAGTCTCTCTCCTAGTTTGAGTTCCCACGTACACAACCGCCTACAGAATTCCGTTCAAACTTCGTGGAGAGCAACAAATGATGAGGGAATGATGTGGAATACGACCATATGTGTTTTCCTCTGAGATGACACCTGGAACCTGCGTAGACATGAAGACAGCTGCAGAATCGACAACTAGCTACAAAATGTCTGCATTCTATAGCTAGATCTAGTTCAAAAAGTACTACAATGACAAAATCATAAAAACATAGCAAGTTAGTCATGATATATATTATTAAAGCAATTTTAACTAATTCTACTGATCATTTGAGCCTGTGATTAATAATGGACAAAGGAAATGGAGTGGAATGTGGTGGAAGAAAGAACATCTTTGGAGCTCAACACCAAGTGTCTGCCTAGAGTGGTTTTTGATTGTTGATGGTGAACAACATTCAAGCCCTGAAATCAAGTAAAAACTCTTCACCTGGTGACTCCACTGAAGATCAGTAGGCCTGCTGATTTTCCTTGGTTTTCCAAAAGACTCCACTGGGGAAACCTTTATCACAACATCATTTAAACTTAGTAAATAAACTTTTGAGGATTAAGTTTTCTTTGTCAGTAGACTAGTTTACCTCTTAAAGATTGTCATATTTGGCTAAAATTTTCTTATTATTGGGTCTGAAAACATAGCATAGTGGCTTCTAGAAGAGTTCATACTAGAGCCTGTCCTAACCCAAATCCTCCTGAGATAGTTGATAATCCTGAAAGCATACTTAGGAAGTCTCCTAAGGCTCCAGCTTCAACTATTGTCAGACCAGTCCAAAGAGCTAATTATGTTCCTGAAAACCTTACAGCTCTACAAGATTCATAAGTTGACTTAAGAAACCCATTCAGAACTAGGTCACTTGATGATATAGATCAGATAGATTTTGAGTCTCCACCTTTGTCTCGGGATAGAGGTGAACATCCTGGTAGCAGAGAAACTACCCCACCTAATTTACATTTCCTTCATAATTTTTGTTTCTCTCATCCAAGATCGGATCAACAATCTCTTGTTGGTCCATCCACTTTTGTTACCCATACACCCACTGTTCAAACCACACCATTTCATCAACCCCCTCCCATCTTACATCCTCCACTTCTATACCCCCCATTTTTTCCACAACCTCCTATCATGGCAACATGGTATGTTCCCCTAGTCCTTCCTTTACCTTTAGTCAATCTGCCACAGGACTATCAGTCCAAGATACCATTATATGATGCCAGTGGTGCTACTACTGCCTCACAACATGTGGACAAGATGAATGACTATTTTGACAGAAACGAGATTGATGATGAAACTGTCAAGCTCAGATTGTTTGCTCAAAGTCTAGGGGGAGAAACAAGAAAGTAGTTCAAAGGCTTAACCCCTAATAGTATTAATAACCTCCAAGCTCTCCATCAGTTATTCCTAAACAAGTGGGAAATTAGAAAAAACCCTCTCCAAATACTTTCAGACTACAACAATCTCAAAAGAAACACTGGGGAAAGTGTTCAAAATTATTGCACTAGATTCAATAGTGTTTATACTGCCCTACCCCCAGAATTGAAACCTCCACAAGGCTCAACTTTGGCAAAATTTCCTGAAGGATTTGATCCTGAAATGGCTTATCAGCTTAGAGAAAGAGACCCCTTGACTTTAGGAGACATGCAGAAGGGAGCTCTAGCTATGAAATTGAATCTGATTGAGAAAAGAGCGAGGATGAGAAATGAGAAGAAAGTATCATTTAGGGAGGAATCTGCACCCTCCACATCTAGCTCAAAATTAAAAAGAATGATGGAAGAGATGATGAAAAAGATGAGCATACTTGAGAGAGCACAAGCTAGAGAAAACCATTCAGCTCCCCAAAACAGAAATCAATCTCAAAATAAAAATCAAAACTTTAGGAGAAACCAACCTCAAAATAGACAAAGAGAGCATGATCAACAAATAAAATCTCCTTTCCAAGAAAACTATGTAAGTGAGGTTGAAGAAACAATTGAACAAGCGGAGGAAGATAACATGAACATGTTGGGAGTATATAGTGACCATTTCGATGTTCCTATTAATAGAAAACAAGGTCTATACACACCCTATGATGATGAAATAACAGAGGATGAACGTTATTATCAAGAGCTGGAAAATGTCATCATAGAGACCCCAAAATAATATGACCTTAGGAGTAAAAAGAATCAGGAAGCTCAAAAGAACAAAACCTCTGACAATTCTACAAAAAACAGCCCTGCAAGCAAACCCAAAAACATTAAACAAAAGGACAAAACAGTGGATGTAAATTCTGATTAGAACAAAGAGAGAGGCACTCAAATGAATGAAAAATAGAGTGCAGACTTTAGCAGCATTAGTACTTTAGCTAGTGCTCCTATTAAAAATTTTTTGACCAATGTAAATAGAGGAAATCAGCAAGCTGATTTTGCTGATAGAGTGGTGATTAACAAGGCTGAAACAAACATTGTAAAAAGTCAGCTACCTTTTAGTTTGGAACAGGAAATTGCCAAGATTAAAATTTATGTTCCCCTCACTGAATTAGTCACCCAAGATGTCTATAGATCACAAATTTTGAAAGCCTTCAACATAGGAGAAAATAATGACATTGTCAACCTCAATGATGGACAACCAGAGCTCTTATTTGGTCCTAAGATTGAAGGAAGATATCAAGAAGGGCTAGTTCCTCCATTTTATATTAGTTTGAAAATTCATGACAAAATTTTACACAATGCTATGCATGACTCAGGGGCCTCTCACAACTTAATGCCTAAAGCAGTAATGGAGAGTCTAGGCCTTGAAATCACCATACCATACAAAGATCTATACTCCTTTGACTCTAGTAGAGTGAAATGTTTAGGTTTGATCAAAGACCTTTGTGTAAACTTAGCTCAAATTCCAGGCAAGTGTTTAGTGATGGATATTGTGGTGGTTGATGTACCCCCCAAATATGGTATGCTGCTATCAAGATCATGGGGGGCTAAGTGACAAGGAACAATGCAAATGGATATGACATATGCTACCATCCCTGTTTTCAATCAAACTAGAAGACTTTATAGGGAATCTCACATGCAATACATTGTCAGTAGCCAAGAGAGACCAGAAAACTCTCCTCTTTATTTTGTGCATACAGGCCTTGATTCATTTATTCTTTTCAATCATGAAACATTTAATGAGCAAGAAACCTTAACTGATCTAGTGGCCACCCCTCGCTGTAATATAGTGGCAGACACAGAAAAGGAGGAAGATAAGACAAAGGCATCAAAACAGTTTGCCAAATCAGAAAATCACAGCAAACTAATCACGGGTCTAGGGCTACAAAACAGTCATCCATTGGTTGTCAACTTTGAGATTCAAGAGAAAAGTCCTCAACTTCTTGAAGAACATGAGGAACTAAATCAACTTCAACATAGTGTTGATTTACAAAAACAATCTAAAAGCACACAAGATAAAGAGGGTAGTAGTCAAACTAGTAAATCTGAAACTAGTCCTCTTTGGAGTATGAGTTTTGATGGTTCTCACAGTAAGAATAGTGCAGGTGAAGGAGTGTGGCTTCACAACACAAAGAAAAATCATGCTGAAGGACACTCATACAAATTGAACTTTCCATGCACAAATAACATAGCCGAATATGAGGCACTCTTTCTAGGCTTACATTTATTGAAAAAATTAGGAGCCAGAAGGATAATTGTTCATGGAGATTCTGAACTAATAATTAGGCAAATTAATAGGGAATATACTGCAAAACATCCCAGATTGAAAGCCTATAGGAATGATACCCTGGATTTACTCAAAAACTTTTGATGAGTATGAACTTACATTTGTCCCCAGAAACCAAAATATGTTGGCCAATGCAGTGGCCATTTCTGCTAGTACTTGCAAAAGGCCTTGTGAAACCAAACAACACACAATTCAAGAGAAATACAGACCAGCCATCCTAGAAAATGAAAAATACTGGCAAGTATTTGAGGGAGATAAACAAATAGAAGACTTTCTGCAGTCCAGAAATGACTTTGAGCCACCAAGTTCAGATTCAGATTATGAAAATGATTGTCCTATTGAAGAAAATCTACTTGATGAATAATTAAGTCTCCAGAGATTGCTGAGATAAATATTTTATCTAATAAACTTGAACATACAACAGAAATTAGTGCAGATTTAGAAAAAGAAGAGTTAGAAATGCTGCAATCTAACACTTAAATCTTA
>JAXQQM020080042.1:0-27733 GCA_034641835.2 Pinus albicaulis | reverse complement strand
CTTGGGTTATAAGTCCTCATGCAAGGATTTCTTTACTTCCAAGATTGCCTTGGTGTAAAGTCTCCCTCTCTCTACTATGATGAACTGAACTTTTTGGATGGCCAACAATTGAGTCCCCTCTATCTCAGCTCTGAATCAATGACTGTTGGTATTACTTGGGGAAATTTTGGCCAGCATAACAATGTGCTCTCAAGTTCTTCATCTCTTGGTGGCCTTATATAGGAGAATTCAAATCCTCCTTCCCTCTCTTGTTACATTGTGGATGGTGACTCGAGAGAGGGGGATGATTCCATTGTGTGCTCCCTTGATGTCTAAGGAGGCCTTGGTGGTTGTCCTTAGGCAGCTTCAAGTTTGAAATCATTTTCCTAGAGTGTGCTTTTTGTGGTCCCGGAAAGTGACTTTCACCACTCCTATGATTGCACGCATTTTGGGTTAAAAGGAGTGCAAAGGCGCTCTTCTCGAAGGATTATGCACGCAAATGCATTTATGACTTGCTCAAATTTGATTTTTCCTCAGACCTTAGATATTTTTAAATACTTTCCATATTCTCTAATGTCTTTCGGCCCTATAAATCCTTCTGCACAACATTAAATAATGTCTTCTTCTTCTTGTACAATTTTCCAGTGTTAACAGTTTCCCCCTAATGTGTGAGGTCTAGGAAGAACTATATAGCCGAAATACATTATAGTTTCTTTTCTATATACTGTGCGTAGAGAGAGAGAGACCTGGGTGAATCTCATAATTGCAGACACCCTGCACCAGTTTAAATAATGACTGTGTCCTATGGGACCCCTATAAGAAAATATAATACAATATATATACAAATTTTCTACGAGTCGGGCATGTCCCATGCTTGTAATGATGTGGCTAGTTAAACAAATCTATTTGACATATACATGTTGTGTCTGTGTCACTAATATGGTAGTGATCTGCTGTTTGAAGACGATGACTTCTGACGCCCTCAGGGGAATTTTTTATTTAACGATAGGTGGAATATGGTACCCATATGCATAAACTTGGTATGGAATATAATTGCGCATTGTACGCATAAGTGTTGGCTGGGACCTTCCCATGTAAGCATTGTTGAAAGAGAGGCTTATGAAGGCACGGGTCTTCGACGAATTCGATAAAAGTGCAATGGTTTTAAGGTATGATACCATCTTGACATGAAAGCTTGTGGTGAAGTCGAATTTCAAGAGGATCGATGACATCTGTGGGCAATTATGTCTCCCACAATGCCACCCGAGGATGCCCCTTGTATGGAGAGGGGTGATCCAAGGTACCACTTCCTTTTTGGAAAATGGTGTTGAATTCGACAAAAAGGAAGCCTCAACTGAACGAGGGGTTGCTGACATGAAGGGTTAGGGACCTGGATGTGATAGGTTTAAAATAGGCATGGTGGCAAGGGGTGACTGAAAACTGATGATGGGGATTCAATGGCCCAATGTCGGAGTATGATAAGCAGCTTGGCGGCAGTCATAAATATTTCTGGGGGGGAAATCCCTGGAGTCTGTAGGACTTCCAGGGTGGTTATAAACTGGTTATGAGTGTCATGAAGGCCTTTGTGTGTGTAATATTCCTAAATTAGCATGCAGCTAATTGCAATCTTAATTTTACTCTTGACATGTAGTTAGATGAATAAATGGGTAGGGAGGCCCATAAATGTTTTAAGTAGGCATAAAATCCCTCTTAAGGTGAAAAGGGATCATATTCATAGCTGGGTAGAGCACCCTCATGTGTGAAAAGGGGCTAATGCATGTGGACAAGGTCAAGTTTGACCAAGTCAATAGCGTTGGTATGGGAAGAGTGGATCATTAATAGAGACAACGCAGTGTGAATGGGAGGAAGATTCCATGATGGTGGAAACCCTAGTGAGTGTGACCCAAGGTGAGAAGGCTCAAATTTTTTTATAAGGAGGGAAAAGAAGCCATAGTGAGGCATGTTATTGATTATTGATTTTATGGTCTGCATAACTATTTTGCATTCTTCAGTTGTTTAGTTGAGATTGTTGTGTTGTTTAGCACCGGGTGTTCCCGAGCGGGAATCCCATCTCCTTTCTCAAGAGGAATATTGGAGGAGCATTGTACCATCATTTCCACTATCAGGATTAATTCCAAGCTTCATTCTACATCTACAGCGCAGTTTTTGCAGAGTATTTTTTTGTGTTGCAGGGTGTTACAGTGGAGGGTTGAGAAACCCACTTCCGGGGCTAGTTTTTGATAGGAGGAAGCATTCTACTCTTTGGGAGATCAGAAAGGGAGACTATTGAGCTTTCTTTCACATCTTGGCACCAAGCCAACATATTCCCATCATCTACAGTGCAGTATCCCTCTTTAACTGCATTATTTCAGTGAGCATTTGCAATGCAGGTTTCAGTGCTTGATTTGGAGGTTGAGATCTTCAGTGTTAGGATCAGCCTTTCACTTGAGGGATCTATTGGAGGAGATATATTCCTTATATGTATCATCTACATCCATATTCATACAGTTATTCAGTAGCATCTGCTATTCATCCCTAGGGCTGCATTCCGACATTTTGATATTTTTGTATATTTCAAGAAATCCTTCCCGGGTTATCTTGGAATTGTGTAAAAGAAACTAGATCTCAGTTTTTCATCTCCCTTGAGTAATATATCAGCAGATCCATCTGTCTCTCTATTTCTGTAGTATAAACCCTCAATAAAACTATGTTGTTACTTGCTTCAGAATTTCTATGTTGCAGTAGTCATGGGGTTGTAGTGTTTTTGGGTTGTTCTGGGCTGGGGAGGCTTGTTTAACTAAGCAAAAGTGATTTTTTTAGATCTCCTTGCATATTTGGTTGCTATTATGTATAAAATAATGGATCCATGGGATATTATTAAGTGTTAAAACATCATTTTCTGAAAAATGCGTTTTTGGTACCTATATTGCTGATTTTCCCATTTGGGAATATTATAGTGTGAGGGTGTGATACTCCGACCAAGGGTGTTCAGGGACTGCTGCCATGGTGGAAAACATGAATGAGTGGGTGGGGGACGTAGTGCACCATTTGAGGTATTTGTACACTTACCAAAAGAATAAAATAATGGGGTTTGGTTTGTACAAAACACAGAGACAGATGCCACAAAACATGAAATTGTTGGCTCACTGATGACGTGAGGAAGGTGTTTTTCTGAGGGTGGGGGCCCCATTGGTTGGTCTCATGTGTGAGGTTGATGAAGCGGATGAAAAAATATCACAGATGGAATTATGTTGATGGAGGTATGGTGGGCCAAATGCGAGGCGCGATAGTGCGCTTTTGATCTGCTTGTACAACCTGATCGTCCGAGAAAGGGTTTTTATTCTGTATGGTAAAACTTGACCTTATGCATGGTGGGTGGACAGGCATGAGGTGGTTCTCGGACTAAAGTGGTATGGCCATGGCATCCCTTTTGCTATGATATATGGTCTACTGTGGGTGACGAGCACCTTGGAGGGGAGGCTCTACCAACCAACGAGGATGTTTATCATGTGCAGGGTGAGGTGATGATAAACGCGGTCAGATATGTGGAACCTATGGTTGATTTCTGATGGAGAAATGATGTCAAGATATGCAAAGTTTTCTGGGACTCTATCATGCTGGGGGTCGGATAATACCTTCTTTGGAACTTTCAATGGACGGAGTTGTGGATGGTTTGCGAGATTTCCTGCAAAAACAACTACCTCAAGTTAAATCATCTTCTTTATCAAATATTATTGAAATTCATGAGCTTTAAAAAATAAGATGAGAGAGGGCATACATGACGGCTGAAAATCATTTTTTTAGGAGTGTGAATATGTGGCATCACCTCTGTTTTTTATGGAGTTCTGATCACAGCGCTGCTTACGGTTCGGAGAATGGACCCTATGATCTCTCGTTATGGTCCTCCAAAGTTTTTGAAAAGGGTGATATATTGGTTAATATGGCCCTAATTCAATTCATTTGTACTTGTTGAGTTATAGAGAGGTCAGAGGCTTCTACGGAGTATTTCTTGCCGTTGCGGTCAGCCTGAGCACCACGGATTAGCAATATCATGTCCAGGTAACCTCCATGACGTCCTGCACTATAAATTTTTTAGTCTGAGTGTGCCATGATCCATACAAACTTGGTTTGTACATATTTTGAATGATTTTTTCCCTAGATTAAGCGAGCGATCAGGGAAAGGGCATGCCCTTTATGCGCATTTCCTGGGGATTCACATGCTCTAAGCACTCTGCTCCCCTATTTTGGCGTGCCTTATGCGCGCATGTGGAAAATGCAAGCACACCTTGAGCGCGCACATCTGAGGGACATGCGCGCAAAAGGCCAAGGAAAAAATTTTTGGATTTTTTCCTATTTTTTGATGTTTTTTCTGTTGCTGATGGGTTCCTGTTTACATCACGCTGGATTGGCCCGAGCTCCGAACTGCATTGGCTACTAATATCGGGGTGCACCATCAGTTGGCACAATGGGGGCTCCTGAAGTTTGCGGAGAACGAGCTTCTTCGGTTGCAGGACTGATTGCTTCGTTACTTGATCCAGCGTTTGCATAGGAGGTGCAACATTTTTTTGTTGCGTGGGACTAACCTGGCCATCCGTCCTGAGATGGATGTGTACTTCATGACCGAGTTATTACCTCATGGTGAGGCATTGAGGTATCCACTCCTATCTGGGAGGGTGGATTTAGAGAGGTTTCGAGCACGTCATTGTGGCGAGGCGCCCCTTACGGAGGGGTGCATCAACATTGCTTCAGTGACAGATTTGGCTGAGCAGTGTGCTCTAGCAGTGATTTTGTGACTTGTAGGATCGTCAGCTCCACATCAGGCATCTGGCCCGCAGGTTGGAGTCTTGCGCCGGTTGAGGTCTCATCATTTCTTTGATTTTTCTCGTTTTTGCTACGACGGTATGGTGGCACAACTCAACAAGGTCCACAATGGATCAAATTTATTTACGTACACCAGTATTCTATGCAGTGTTATGTATGAGAGGGTAGTGCTGCTAAGACCAGTGGTGGCGGTGCCTCCTGGGGGGCCACCGGAGCCTCGCATGAGGATATGGGCTCCAGTGATGCCGCGAGGTGGTGGGGGCATGGTGGGGTGTTACTGGAACGCCACGACGGAGGTCTGGTTTGAAGTCAACCCTCAGATGTTTATGTCATTCCCATATGCAGGGATGGACTTCCGGGGGTATCCAGAGATGGGTCTCCCTCCTGGTTATGCTTGGGGGCCGACAAGTATGTTTTTTATGTTTGTTGAATTTCTTTGAGTATATATGTGCTTATGTGTTTTGATGGTGACACTAACATATTTTTAGTTACTCTTGCAGATGTTGGCGAGACAAGTCACCCCATGGCTCGATTGGTCAGCCACGATCCTCTTGGAGAACTTCGTGAAGGTGGTCATGGAGGGCAAGGAGGACATGTTTTTGGAGGACCTGGTGGTGGTGCTAGCCATTCGGGGGAGGGAAATCGCTCGACTGATGTCAAGGTTGCAGCCAAGCAATCTCGTGCTGATGCAGAGGTAGCACGCGCTGATGCGGCAGAGACTCGCAATGTTGAGCTGGCTACGCGGGTGTTGGTTCTAGAGGATGCTTGGGGTCGAGTGGACCGCTTGACCCAGGGGATTCCTTCTCAAAGTTTTTTGGATAACCTCGAGGAGGTCTGGCTAGAGATGGCGATGGCCCGAGAGAGGGACTATCGGCCTATTTTATGTCGGGTGGCAGTCTCAGTTTTGACGGTGGCTCCAGTGGTGGTGCCAGGAGTAGTTGTGGGTCCAGGTGCCCCTCCTGAGGGGGCACCGCCCTATAATGTACCTGTACACGGGGAAAGCACCCATTATGAGGATCCTTAGCCTATTTTTGAGGAATTTTTGTGTATCTTTGGGCTGGCCGATGGGTCAGGGACACTATTTTTCTACTCAGACATATACACCATGATATATATATATATATGAGAGATATTTTTTGCGACTCGACATGTTGTGCCCCCTGTCTCTGTTTATAGATGATTTTATACAGATGGATATCTATGTTTTTGGTTTTTTATGTATGATGGTTTATCCAAGATGCATTCCAGTTTATAATATTGTTAGCTATGCGATCAACTGTTTGGTTTTGACTCCTTGGTACATGTGTAAATGTAATATAGTCAAATTTTCTGCTTAATATTTTTGCACGCAAATATTTTCTAAATAGATGTGAATCTCTTGTCTCAAATGTTTGGTTTAACTTTGACACTACTAACTGGGAATCGAGGTAGACATGCATATGGCGTACGCTTTGATGGAGGGCGTCACACATAAGTCCGATGACGACATCATATTCTACCTGATTGTTTGTTGCTGAACCGATACACACACCGTTTGTGTAGAGTGGTGATTGGTCAGGGTGATAGATGACCCAGGCAATTGCTGCTAGACTTTGAGACCATCTTGATGCTCCATCAGCAAATCCAAAGTAAGTTTCGGGTTGGTAATACATGGCGACACTTTGAGCGCGTTTTGTAATAATTATTTTGGTCAAAAATCTAAGAGGTTTGGGTTTGTGTACGTTCACTCTAGGGCAAGGCCGGCTTGGCCCTCATGGGTAGAACTTCTTGAGGTAAATGTTGTTGACAGAGTTGCTGAGGCATGTACCATCCAGTTCTGTCAAGATGTATGCCCCCTGATGGAGGCAATGTTTTATGATGTAGGGTCATTTCCACAAAGTTTCAAAATTTCCTAGACCTAAGGCTTCTTTTGTGACATCGTAGCAGAGGACTAGTTCTCCCTCGGTGAATGAGCGAGGGGTTGATATGGTAGTCGAATGATGCTTTTACCTCTTTCTTGTGGGCCTCGTTGTGTTGCAGTGATTGTCGTCGGCTTTTGTCAACGAGTTGTAGTTGTACTAGGCATTGTTCTAGAGGCTGGGTATCATCAAGGAGTTCAATAGCGAAATGCAAATTAGGAATCTCGCGAAAATCAATGCAAAAAGCACAAGGTAGAGACAGGAATAAGGTGGAAATCCTGGGTCGTGGGGGCTGTTGCAATCCTATTTCCGATATGCAATGATACAAATCATATGTGGTGTATCGTGGCATTGGCATTCGGTGGGAGAAGAATCTTCGTGATCGGAATTTACGTAAGCGCACGATCGGGTTCCCCTCAAGGATGGTCAATCTCCTGTGGGTGGAAATAGTACCTGTTGCAGAGGTTCCTGAATGTTTCAATTAGCGGGCATGCCTCTGGTTCGTGGTTTTGGCCAGTGTAGATGGTGCATGGTACCACTACGCCAACGGAGTAGATTGTGTGGGAACCAACACTACTTTTCGTCCCCGATGTGGACGCTTGGAAAGGATCTATTGTGGAATATGAGGTCTTTTGTTTCCATTTTCGTGTTGTTGGCTTAGGTGCATCTAGCTTTGTGGGGGAGCGTGGACTTAATGTTGCTCTTACCTCTCTTAGCTTAGGGAGATGCTCACATTTAATCGTATGATGAAAGTGTGAGAAAATCTGGAAATAAGTACGCGTGATCTTCTCTTGGTTAGAGATGAGTCTCTGAGGGAGTGAAGAGACTGCGCAAAAACTTCTTGCAAGGGGTTTCAGTTCTCTACACTGATTGACTCGGTGGTCATTCAGGCCGCATAGTCTGCATATTATCCTAGGTTTGGCCTGGGTCATGCTTGGTTGGTTTGTTGTCCTAGCTTTCCCATCACGCCCATGTGGGTGTGGGGTCGTTGGCCTCGGGGTGATGTACTTTCTAAATCTCCTAAGGGTATCATCCTATTTCTTCTCTATTGTATGAATCATATCGATGGCAGGACGAACTCATGGGATACAGGTACAGTGTTGTTCATAGTGATTTCCCTAACATACTAGGAAAAATAGCCTAGATATGGGGGTCCCGTCGTGTTCAGTTTGTGGACTGGCAAGGAACCAGCATCGTAACATTGCTAAACCAGGGCAAGTGGCGACCACATGATTGGGCATTTTTCATAACGCACATGTTGGTATTCTTTGTAGAGAGCGGTTGGGGGTAACTGGGGGTTGTCGAACTGGGGGTTGTCATCTTGGGTTGTCGAACTGTTTATGGATTCCGAGTCCATGTCATCTTCTTGGGAGAGGCAGACTATAGTTGAGTGAAAGCTAGCGAGGGATAACCGGAATCGGGGGATATAGTGACAATTTTCCAAAAGGTGATTTTCAGCGCACAAAGGACATGTGAATTGTGTTGCACGCAATCCGACGTGGTAAACCCATTCTATAGGATACCATCTATGGATGAGTTCCAGGGATGCACATTCTTTGAGGAAGTGACCACGTTCATTGCACAGTGTGCAGCGTATAACGAGAGGGGGCATGACTGGGGGTCTTTTTGGTGCCCTTCGTTCCTCCTGTAGGTACAGGATGATACGAGGTCCATCTCCCGCAGACTGGTTGGAGGGATCCTCTTGATAGGATCGCTTGATGGCGTGAAGGGTGCCCCTATATCATGAGATCTTTGGGCAATGATGAGTATAGTGCCCATAATTACTGCAGATAGTGCATGTGTGATTGGTATGCAATGCTTTACCTTTACCTTTGGTGGTAGGTTCCTTTTTACGGGAACAAGGCGTCGCGCTTTCTGCCTCAGAGCTGAGCAGTGGTTTTAATTCGTCCAGCTCTGGGTGGATATGGGTAGGGTGACCTATTACATCACATATGGCGCAAACTGTTGATTCCCTTTGTATAGCAAGAGTCTCCATATTATTCCCTCTCTTCTCGGTTTTCTCATCTGCAACCTTCAGTTTCGCAATGGGAATTTCCTTTTCAGGGATGGTTCCGATCGTTTATTGAATGGGTGGGACCTCCTTGGGACTGAGGGGATTTAACCCTGTGGCAGTGATGTGTGTGGCTCTTGTCCCTAAAGGGGGTACGAGATACCAAACCGGTATAGCAAACGATATGTTTGGTAACACCACTTCTGCCAAAACCTGCTAGGAGACGAAACCAGCTGGGGGGTAGAGGAAAGGGGTTTGGGAAGCGGCGTAAGCTAGAGAGGTTGTTGTGGCCGCGGACTCGGTGTCATTACTGCTTGTGTCCATGTCCTGACTAGCTTAGGCGCTTGATGTGGACATCATGCACACTGGAGCTCCTGCGATATTAGCTGATGACTCAGGTATAATGGGGGGATCTCCTAGGAATGATCCTAGAACAGACAATGTCTTGAACTGGCCAAGGCCATATTCTTGGTACCGTGAAAGCATGTCCGAGGATGTGTGTTATGCGAATTAATCCCTCTTGCGGATAAGAACGATCTCCCTAGTATTCTATGAATAGCTAGAAACAAACATCCATTTATAAATCATTTTTTCTAGATTATTTTCAATTCATAATTATTATAAACAAAGAAAGAGAACATGCCCCTACCTTGAAATCCAATGTTCAGTGCAGTCTTTTATTCAGTCGCTCCAAAGAGGCTTCTTCAGTAAGTAGAACCTACAATCAAAGACAGAAAAAAGAATTAAAAGCACCTGCAACATATAATAATTAAGAAATCTAATCCAACTTAGTGATCAAGGAGTCTAAGTATTGATGTTATTCAACAAGCACAAGAACAAATCAATGAGAAAAAGAGATCCATGTGTATTATCTTGAATGAAAAAAGTAAATTTACAACCTAATGCCTTGATGTCATACAAGTTTCTCTCGCGGTCCTGAACAATCGTTCCTCCTTCAGTTTGACAAGCCTTCCTCTCTTTGAACCAGCATGGAGTTATGACATAAGGGTGTGATCATTCTCATGCCAACAACAACTAGTGTAGGGAATATGCTCTCTTGAGAATTTCTTCAGCAATTACCTTATGCAAGCTACCCTTGAGACTTAAACATGAGCTCAATTTATAGGTAAATGGAGGTAGTTTCAATTCCATGAAGAGGGGGATGGATTCCTCTCATGAAGGGATTTGAGCTCCATAGACCAAGGGATAAGGTCCATGAGTGGAGGGATATAGATTCATAAGTGGAGGGATAAAGATCAAATTGATCGTGCCTCTAGAAGCTTCCAGTTAGGAGAATATTCGACCAGCTATGCTTCTAGAAATTAATTTTTCCTTTATTTTACTTTTAATGGGGGTCCGCGGGTTTTATAAGCAGAACGTGCAGGAGCTGCCACAGTCTATAGAACAAGTATCCATGGACCCGCAAGGAAAGGCTAGAAAACGTGTGGAGGTATACTTTTGAGGGTTTTAATGAGATTTTCTCCAATTCCAAGACTTGGTTTAAGAACATTAGGTTTTTTGACTTCTAAGGGAGCACAATATAGGTAGTGATGAACCTATATGGACAGTCAAATTTCATGGTGACAAAATAACGCGTAACAATGTGTCTACATAGGGTAGAATTAAATCGGTGTTTGTTTGGGATCATTTCTTGCAATGTGTCAGTTGGTCAACAGTAATGATCAGGTCCTCGTGGGAGAACATCATAATGAGAAAGACAGAGGAGGCTATGGCTAACATGGCGTACATATAACTCCAACCAAGGAGTATATTATAGTCCAAGTGAGCGTCCAAGACCCCGATGTCTATATGGAATGTCTTTTCGGCTAAGCAGACCGAGACGTTTTGGTAGAGACCGACAGCAGTTGAGGGACGACCATCGTATGCTCTATGCGTGATGATTGATGGTTTTAGTTCGAGAGACCCTAACTTCTGCCAAACATTTTTTAACATGATGCACATAGATGCACCCTCGTCAATGACACATCAGTGAATGGTGATATTCTGGACCGACAATGGTATCTGAAAGGCGACCATCGAAGGAAGCCTAGGGGTGGCTTTGTCTTAGTCAAAATCCATTAGGTGTGTATCGGAAGGGTCGAAAACGCCTAATGTAGAAAGCAAGGCTTTTCGTTGCTTTGGGCACGACTGCAATACTTCCAAAGCTGACATAGCAGCGAGAGATTGCGCTAAATCGTCCACGATGCTATAATTATGGGCCGCTTTAGAGTAGTTTCATGCTCGCCTATTTGGTCCCTTCGCCATCTTTGGCAATGGTTCAATATGCATATTTGAAATGGTCAAAGGTGCAGTTGGTGCACTGGTACTAGCCCTTGACGCGTTGTTGTCTGGTGGAGTGTCGTAATTGCGATTTCGTGTTTGGAAAAACATCTCTTTTCCAGTCATGTAGATTTCGTGGCTTTTTTCCCAGAGTCGTATGG
This sequence comes from Pinus albicaulis, assembly GCA_034641835.2. NCBI lineage: Eukaryota > Viridiplantae > Streptophyta > Pinopsida > Pinales > Pinaceae > Pinus > Pinus albicaulis. The sequence continues at coordinate 16,583 of JAXQQM020080042.1, read as the reverse complement.
ATTTTGTTGCTGAGTGCTTATCGTCCCTTAATGGGGGAAAGGTTCCTTCATCAAATTTGTTTGCTGGGAAGATCCTCCTTGTCCTCGGTTACTCTGCAGCTTCTTCAGCTCAGGGAGATCGGGACAGTGGTGAGTATAATGGTCCTCCTCACCACATATCGAACAAGAGTGGTTTGCTCGAAGAGGTGGCCTTTTGCTCTGCCATTGGGCATTTCCTGGCTCCTGGTTCTTATTCCGGTTGGAGTTGCCTCCAGCCTGAGATCGTGGCGGGCGTTGTTGGTTGTTGCCACCTTGTCTAGGATTCCCTTTATGCTTGTTTTTTTCTTTTTTTCTTCACCATGTTAGGATGTTAGTTCTCCTTGTTATATTGGTGTGGTTGGTTTTGGGAAGGCTGCAAAAATTTCACCTGTGCATTGGTCTACATAGGTGGGTCTTGTGTTGGGGACTGAGCATAACGCGGTCCCTGGTTTGCACTTGGCTGTTGGGGGGGAGCTCTTCTGTCAGTATTTCTCTCTACATACTGGGTCCCCTGAGCCAGAGGATAGGTTCCTCCATGGTGATACACTGGCACCCTATTGGTCAAATTTTGTTGAGGCATATGATGACTTTGAAAACCGGGCTGTGGTACGTTTTGGTTAGAACTATACGTATAACTAGGGTTTTGACTGTTGTTTCCTAGGTAACTTTGGGTCAATGACCCAACGAGACCATCTACAGTGTTCGATGTGCCTATAAATTCTTGATAATTTTGCAGGTGTGGGGCGTTTGGCGAGATATTGTAAATATATCCTGACTGCATATAAATCAGTTCAAGCTGTTGGGCTTTGTTGATGGCGTCCTCTTCAGATGTGGGCCTTTATTGCGCCACATCCTTTGAAATCTCTACAGTGAGAGTTTTCAGGAAAAGGTCTAAGAGTACCCGATCGTCGAGTTTATCTTTACATAAACTACGACGCCACCTCCATTCGTGGAGATGGTCCGAGATATGGACAGTGGGGGTTTGTCTAAAGTGTGTCAGTAATTCCATTCCGGAATCATGGTGAATGGATAACTGAAAATATGTTACATAAGGGGAATTTTGAGGTCTAAAATGGGCCTCCTAAGGAAAATGTACAATCAAAATTCATTTTATGAGAACCAATCACATTTTAGGGGATGACATCATCCCTAATGGTTGAGGTGGCATTGTTTGAGTTAAATGTACTTACTTGTCACATTCTCATTGGTGGATAAAAACCCATGGTTAACCATGGTAGTGCTATAAGTACTTTTAAATTCAAAGTAAAGTACTCATAATAAATGTCATTTCGGACTTTTTGAATAAAAATATATTATTTTCATTTCATATTTCTTGAAAGAAACAATGCATTTCCCTATACATTTATTATATTATATTATATTACATTATTTTTATATAGTATATTAATTACATGTTATTATACAATTTAAATAATATAAATTTTGATTAATAGCATATAATATAATAAAGAATGTATAAATTTATATTTATATTTTATTTTAAGTTATTTAAGTACAAAGGACAAATGCATTAGTTGTTCAATGATCATGACTTTTTTTTGAAAAGATCATTCTTATTTATAGTCACATCAATACAATTTTTTTATTAATTTTATTTTGGTACAACTTTTGAATTGAATTTAACTCTGGTTACATGGATTGTGGTGCAAAAAGTGAATTACAAATTCATAAATATTATTTTATTGGTTTAGCTATTATTTTATTATTTCCTTAGGAGGCCCATTTTAGACCTCAAAATTATCCTAATGGGAACGCGGTGGAGAGGGTGTTAAAGGTTCCATGTGTAGCAAAGGGTTGCTCCACATACCACTTCGCAGCTACTCCTATCAAAGTGCGTTGAAATAGTCTCAATCAAAAAATTTCGTCAATGATATTGTTCGATGAGCACCATAGGTGGAAGGTCATGACATGATTACTTGGGTCTTCTGCTTGCTTTCCTTCAAATTTTGGAATATTCGAAGGGAGCTTCATGGGCATGGGAGGCCATGTAGGATTGTGTGTGATGGGGTCATTCATCAACTTGGTTAAATCTGGTAGATTCAGCGAAGCTAAGAAAGGTGACTGGGAGATTGACACCATTACAACTTGCGAAAACACAAAGTTCTAGTTAGCAAGAGGGTTAGTCTGCGACATACCCTACTGTGTATTCGATTGGCTTCCCGATGTAGAGTAACCAATCAAGTAGATGATTCCATGAGTGATATTTGTTCATCTCTTTGAGTGTGTTGAAAAAATAAAAAGGCCACTCCGACCTTACTTGTTTTTGAACTGTAATTCCTAAAATTTTCTTTAAATCCTACATCAAACTGCTCTTGAAATGTTTTACTCCCTTTTCAAATGTCTCTAACAAATCAACAAAGGGATCTTGAAACAATACCCGAATGTGAGGATTTGAGAAATAAGCTTCATCCAGGACTACTCCTTCCTCCACTTGGCTAAGCTTGGGATTTTTTTGGGAAAGAAGCTCCACCTCTTCTTCAAGATGATCTGATTTGGAAACCTCATAATGTACTGCTATGTTGTCTCCAAGCAATCCTGATATGCCTTGATTGAGTGGACTGAATTCTGTCTAAAATACGTTATTAGGAGCATCCTTTGGAAATAGGTCTTCTAGAAGAGGTAGTATAACCTTAGAATCAATATTTTCCTCTGTTTCTTCATGAGGAAAGACTACAACACATAAATCAACAGGAGAACAAATAGAAATGTTTTGTTTACATGAAGGTTTAGAGGCTAGCTGCATGATTAGAATCTGATTGATTTCCTCTTCAGTTAAAAGAGGAGACATTTTTCTCTTTCTTTGGATAGAACTAAAAAAATTCTCTTTTCTCTTGTGAAGGTTGATTCTGAGGCTGAATGTCTTCTTGAGCCTCACACAAGAGAGCATACGAACCATCATTTTTCTTTTCGGAGGGATCTTGTGGATTTTCTTTCATTTCATTATTGTTTTCATTCTCAACCAACTCTTCGTGTTTGTCATGATAATTTATTTGAGAATGAAATTCATGAATTGCTGCTAAGAGATGTTTATGATGAAAATTTCCTAAATCTTCATCAATATCTACAAGGTATTGTATGATATCATGAGGTTGATCACAAAAAATTTCAGCCAATGATAAGGATGGAGAATTTTCTTTATAATTCTCATAAAATAATTTGTGGAGATCCTTTAAGGAAAGCAAACTACTAGGTTTTAAACCCTCATACCATTCCCTTGCCTTCCCTTCTAATGTTAGCATGAACATCTTCTGAGGCAGTCATCATGCCATTCGATTTTTAACCTCCATGTATGTATATGAAATTTGATGAGATGTAACAAGGGGTCATTAGACTTTTCATCTTGAAATATTGGCAGGTTTGTGTTCCAATTTATTTGAGGCATCTTCTGGGGGAATCCAGGAATATGATCTCTGTTCATTGGAGCATACCTGTGTTGTATCCTTGGAATCATGTTTTTCATTTAGTCAGAGAAAATGGATCATTGCATCTCTTTAACCAGTCTGGAGTCTTCTACTAGTGGAGTCTTAAAGTCTATTGAGAGTTGTGGAGTTGTCGGGTGGATGATTTCAAATATTTTGAGGCTGGTTGTTGTCCACCATCAACAATTGGATACCAATCTAAAGATATTTTTGGGTTTTTTGAGCTCTTTATGTAACACTAGGCTTTTCAATGAGTGTTTTCCAGTAGGGTCACCATGGTGCTAATATGATGAATCAACCAGGTATCACTCTTGGCTAACACTTGATTTATCTAAGTTTTGACAGGGGATTTATGAGTTCTTAAGGAATGTCTAAGCTTGTTACTTACTCAAATCCCTAGTGGAGTATGCATCTATTACAGTGACAAGTCGAGGAGATCTCCACAGGTGGGTTTACGAGGTCTTAAGGAATATGTAAGGCTGTTACTCACTCGGATCTATTTAAGTTGTTAATCACTCGAGGTCCCACCATGATCGCCATTATGTTATTGGCTGGTGAGGATACTATTGTGGCTTCTTCGAGGTTTTTAGGTACTTAGGATATTCTTGACTCCGTGTCCCCTTGTGATCGCCATTATGTTAGGTCCCTGTAATTTGGCAAATTGGCAATGACCAAATAGACAAGGGTAACATCAAACCAATCTTTGGAGTCCTAGGACCTAGCCTTCCTAGACTCAGAGAGGGCTCTCTCTATGTTTGTGTAAAGGATGTGACTTGGTTGATTTTAGGTTTTTGATTTTAGGCTAGTTATAGTGATAGGGTTTGTTTCTTTGTTTGTTTGGTTGGATAGGTTTTCAAGAAGAATAGGTAGAGTAAGAGAAAATCAATTCATTGGGCTATGGAGTCTACAAAGGTCTTGAAGAGCACAATAATAGGTCAAGGGTGTTTCAAAGGCAAAAGTTAACAAGGCCAAATGGATCTAAGTAGGTTTAGTGAGTGTGAAATGAACATGAAGCTATGAATGCAGTAGGTTCAAAGGGAAATTAAGGATCCTTCAACATACTAGAAACAGGAAAATATTTCAGGATGATAGCATAGCAAAACTAAAGAGCAGTAAATGATTCTTCAACTAGAATTTTGCTAAACAAACCTCAAAACAACAAACAAGTAATCCTAGAGAGCAGTTAAGAATTCTCTGAACATTACTTTCAAACAAAGAGAGATTTTAACATAACATTTTAGTAAAACTAAAGAGCATTCAAGGATTCTTTAATTAAACTTCAAGGAGGAAAACATAGAGATTAAAGGATGCAGACAGAAGTAGGGTGTCAAGAAATCATATCCTACTCTAAAATTTATGTCCTATGATCTAAGAAACCATGAACATAATGAAAATTGAAGTAAAAAAATACAAGAGTGGAATAACATCACCATCTAATAGTGCTCATGAATCCTAGGAATGTGCTTGATCCATTGATGCTCAATCCAAAGCAATCACAACACACCAAAGCCAATTTCTTCAACAAACTCAGATTCTATATCATATTGAGCTCAGAAACCAACCAGCATGTACAATGAGGCCTCAATGTAGTATTTAACTAGCAAGGAGGACCAAAAGCATAACTAGGGTTTTAGAAACCATTAATTACTCATAAATGTCATTTTTGTCCCATGAGACCATGCAAGGCCCAAGGCACAAATATCCTAATTCATTAAATGAAAAAATAACTCCTCAACCAACTTTGGAAAAAAATTGACTTTGAGGCTCCTCAATAAATTCCAAAATATCTCCAAGTGTGTTTTGTTGATTTTTTTGCAAGGGCACAGCGCCAGCACTAGGAAAAATTTCCTGTTTTGTAAACACGATTTGGAGGCCTTCCTGGTGTCCAAATGAGCTCCATGATAGCTCATTGGAAAGCCTATCCTATCTAGTTTCAAAATATACCTTTATTTTCCATTTTGTGTCCATTTTCCCGCCCAAAATCGAATTCTCCCAATACTCCTCAGGGCACAACGCCAACTCTAAAAATAGGGCCGAAAGGTGATTTTGTGGGTGTTTTTGGCACTTTTGGAGGACTAGTTTTGCTCCAAATGAGCTAAAATTTTCTATGAGTGATGTACTTGGAAATATGAACATGAAAATGTAATCAATTCCTCAACAGAGTGCCCCAAAAAATAGCACAGTGCCAGTGGCGCTGCACCTTTGGCCCTTCAAAACAATCAAAAACCAAAATTTACAAAAAGATGCCAAAATTTGAATTTGCCTTGCTAATTATGTTTGGGATGCTTGTAGGGATGCATCAACAAGGATTTCAAGGTTTTCTTTGTCTTTAGACTCCTTTAGGGATTGAATCTTTGCAAGGGCTCTTTTGAGCTTGGCCCTTGCAATCTTGTTTCTTAAGGCATAGTGACTTGCCATCTTCTTTTGGAGGTCAAGGTCCCTCTTGGTCTTCTCCAACAGACCCTATAAGTGTATGTTTTCCCTCTCTAGCCAAGGTTCCTGATCATATTATATTTCCATGGCAAGCAGATCACTTTGAGTGAGCTGCTCTGCCAAGGCTGCCTCTTACTCTCTCTCCTTGGCTAAAACTTTCCTCAAGCCAGTTGTTCTTGGCCTCCTCCTGGGAAGTTGTTCTTCCTCCTCCTCCATGTCATCATAAGTGCCCAAGATTTAATCTATCTTTACCTTTGTTTTTGCAGCCTCTTTCCGAGCTCTGATAGCTCTGACCTCATAGATGGTGTTCTATGCCTCCAGTTGTTTGTTTTCAACCTAAAAATAGTGAATCACATTCTTAGCCATACCTATATTGGCTTGCAGATCTTTGATTTTTGCATCTTTGCTTTTGAGCAACATGCTTATGATCCTTTGCTCATTTTTATCATCACTGTCAACATGAATAAGTTGAAATTCTTGTTCAGTCTCATTTTTGTCTTCTTCTTCTTCATTAATGACCTTTTCTTTACCTTTATCAAGCTTCTTGGATGATGTAGAAGGCATGGCCCCTTGCCTCTTAAGGGCAGCAAACACATGCCTATTTCCCCTTTGGTAGTTCAAAGGAAAAGGTTCAATTTTCACCATCTCTATGCCACTTGTTTCACTGCCATCATTGCTACCATCATGACTGCTATTTGCATTCATACCATCACTGCTTTCATGGCTCTTTGACCCAGTGTCATCATCCTCACTGATTTCTGCTTCATTTCCATCATCCTCACTGATATGAGCCTCACTGCCTACATTTCTCCTTTCTTCACTGCTCTCTGCCTCATTGCTACTTGCCTCATTATTTTCTGCACTAATTGATTTATCATTGTTTGACTCCTCATTTCCATCTCCCTTAATGCTTTCTTCTTCATCACTCTTTTCTGCCTCACTATCTTCTTCATTGTTTGATGCACTAGTACCATGAGAGGATGGTGAGGGATGGTGAATAGGTGATGAAGGAGGAAGCTCATCATGGTGTGAAGGACTGTGAGTGGATGGTGAGATGGAAGATTCATCATGAGGTGATGGAATGTGAGTGGATGAAGGAATGGAGGATGAGAAGATGAAGGGGCATCTTGCTACTATTGGGCTTGTGGAGAAGTAAACACCACATTGGAAATGAAGGTTTCCCAATGAATACCCTTCTACCGTAATTGATGCATCACAACCATTTTAATAAGAGAGTGGTGAAAGAGGCTTTGCATCTACTGAGGATAGTCTCTCTTTTGTACAATACATGGAATTTTGTCAATGCTTCTGTAGAGGTAATAGGGTAGGTGCAGCATCCTCACCCTAGTAAAGTGCATAAGTAGCCTAATGTGATAGGAGTAAATCCGGGAGAACCTTCCCTCACATGTAAAATACTTCATAATGATCCTCATCATAAGTGCATATCTATCAAGCAAGTGATAAAAAGGAAAGATGGATTTATTGTGGTCTTTGTACCTAGGTTTTAAATATGGCTCATAGTAGCTCATGTCAAGATTGGCCTGCTTGAACCATTTCTCCCCTACACTAGGTATGCCTATGGCATTGGCAATAACATATGTAGATATCTCAAAATTGACCCATGCAAGGTTAACTTGTTTGTCATGAAAGTTAATGATGAATAGCCTAGTTAGCTCAGGGTGGTTTTGCCCTTAATGTACCTTCTCACAAAAATCAAAGCATCCTACATGCTTGAAACATTGAACAGTAAGGGGAGATTCCATTAGCTCCCTTGTGTTGAGGGGTTAAAATATGTTGATATTTCCACCTTTTTGCTCATGTCTCCTTGGCATTTGAGGCTCCTCGACACTTTCATTGTCTCCCTCTCTTGCCATTTTGAAAACTCTGCCTTGAGAAAACCCTAGGACTTGATGTGAAACTGATATGAAGGAGGGTAATGGAATGGCAGTCTGCTTGTGAATGAGATGAATGAGTGAGGGTGTAAATATGTGAGAATTAGGGATAAGCTGACCACTTAATGATAACCCTATGTTGACATGTCAAACTCTATTTTAAAATAATAGAGGTTGATGTGTAATTGAGGTGAATGAGGGTAATGGAATGTCAACTTTTCTTGCACTTGAGGGGGTGAATGAATGAGTGTTATGACCAACCTAGATGAATGAAAACCTTCATGGCACCCTATTACACCTCTTTCTTGATTGATACTCTTTATGGGTAGATGAAGAATTGACAAACAATGATTTGCAAGCTTAGGTCTTAGGGTTGCCTCTTAGGGTTTGATTTCATTCATTTAAACCATCAAAATGCTTGGAGATGAAGTTAGGGCATCCACTTACCTCTTTATGTGCTTAGAAGACCTTGGAGGAGACTTGAACAGGGTTTTGAGGTGGTTTGAGTGTTTTCAGGGTGTAGGAGGCCCTCTTGGCCAAGGGCGCAGCGCCTAAGCTGAGGGCGCAACACTTAGTTTTAAACGCGCAGCGCTCAGACCCAGGCACGCAATGCCAAAGTTTCTTCACCAAGTGGCTGTCGGGAAAGAGCGCAGCACTCTGCTAGGCATGCAGTGCCTTTTTAATTTTCACGGGGAGCAACTTCCAAATGCACAGCGCTCGATTCCAAGCGCGCAGCGCCAGTCTGAGTGCGCATTGCTAGTCTAGTTTGCCCAATTTCGACTAGAAACTCCCAAATTTTTTGCCTCTGAGTGCTCTGATGACTTTGGAAAGTAACAATTCTTTGTTTAAAGTGTAGAATGGGCTCTATAGGCTTAGCAACTTTGATTTAATTATGAAACCCACTTTCTAATGCTTTACAAAGTCACTTTCTTATTGACTGTTTCACTAACTCTTTTGACATGTTTGCTTTGCAGGTGACTTGAAAACACTGCCTTGGATTTCTTTTACTCCTTGAAACATGATAATTTCACTTCTTACCACCTTAGGATGCCTACACAGTAGCAACATCTCCAAAAACTTCTTTTGCTCCTACCTTGGAGCTCCAATCATCTTGTTCTCATTTAGACATGGCAAGCTCATAAAACACCTTTGGGAGGATTCCTCATAGTAGCACTTTCAAAACCCTCCTTTGCCTGCACCATGAAGTTCAGTTCATCATTTCATCATTTAGGCAATATAAACTCATTTTGACAAGTTTGGGATCTGATCACATAATGACATCTTCATAATCTTTCCTTTTCTTTCACCATGAGGTTTAACATCCTCATTTCACCCTTTCTGGTCATTTTTCCAAAACCCTAGGGGATCTTGAGTGCTTTAAGACAATCATCAGTGTTGTCTTCTAAGTTCTCTATAGCCCTTTCAAGTTCATTCGTTTCTGTCCAGTTCACCTCACCCTTTTCCCTATCTCATCAATAATGTTTGATATACTTCTCTTCATGTTTGGTTTTTTTGGTGTACCTCCTCCATGCCATTTATGCAGTTGATCACTGCTTGGCACACTGCTGGACAACCAAGCTCAGAAACCCTAATTATCTACAAGAACAAATGTTTCATGTCTTCCTTGCTGCAAAATGTCTTCATTCAGGAGCAGACCTCCTACCTCATCAACTCCCTGCTAATAGACCTTTTAACACTCCTGCAGAAGTGTCAAAGTTTACATTTATCTCTTGTAGACCTTGAATTTGATAAGGTAGTTTTCTTTGGAAACCTTTTTTAGATATTTTCTTGAATAACCATGTCTCAACATTTCAATACCTTTGAACCAGATTCTAACAATGAAAACAGTGTCTGAAACACCAATGATGACCTTGGACCATATGAAACCCTAATTCACCTAGTGGGAGTATTCTTTGACCTATATTTTGACTGAAAATTGGCTTGGAGTCTTCAAGTGAAAAAACAGAGTATTTTTCAAAGTGTTGTATTGAATATCCAAATTCCAATGTACTTGATTTATCTAAAGAGCCTACAGAGATAGTTTTGAGACCATCAATGCCTGAGGAACCTGGTGAACATGGGAAGGGGTAGGCTATAGGAAACCCTAGATGTAAAGTGGAGTTATGGGCAAGGGAAAAACAGAGTAATGAGGTCATAGGTAGGAAAAAAGGATGGAGATGAGTGGCACAAGCCCATAAGGAGTCTTTTAGGAGTGGCGGGGTGATCATGAAATGGCAAGGTTGATAGAATAGTGAAAAAAATCCTATAAGGATAATGAAGGGAGTGAGATTTCTAAAACTCACCATGTTCAAAGAATGTTTTTTTTATAAATCTAGAACCAATATATAGTCATCTATAAATAATGAAAAATATTGATGACTAACACCCACCATTAGAGGTGACCCTTGGTCAAAAAGGGCACCCATTTGACCACTATAAATGAAAAAATATGACATTCAATTGATCCATCAAATCCAAAAACAACATCTCTAATACAATCATGCAATGTCAATAGAAAGGAAGAACATGAAGTTTGACCAGATCTGAAGCTGCCATTTACCAACGTTGACAGAGTTTACAAGTTGTTATTTGACCAGATATTTGACTAGTTTGACCAAGAAATAGAGGACAACTTTGACTGCATTTTTGGGCACTCTGACTAGCATTGACTGTAGGTAAACTCAGGCTTATTGACTGAATTCTCTGAGGAAGTTGTATGGCCGAAATTTTACCTATCTTGACCATAGTTGACAAGAAGCAGAATATATCGAAAAATCATACTATTAATTATATGTGACCAAGATAAACAAAATTCATATTTTCTCTCTCCTTTGACCAAGTTTGAATGGTATTTGTGGTTGGAAATTGCCACAGATTTCTAGATAATTTATATTGTAAGCTTTGTTAAAGATTGAATTCTCCTTAGAAGAAAAGTTGTTTGGGTTTTCTCAAGGTAATCCTTTCTTCTTTTTGTGTATGGTTGTCTCTTTATGATCATTAGGGGAATTTTGAGGTCTAAAATGGGCCTCCTAAGGAAATTATAAAATAATAGTGGAAATAATAAAATAAAATTTGATGACATCATCAAATTTTAGAGGGAAAAAGGAAAAAAACCACTTTTTCAACTCATATTTTCAACTTATCTCCCAAAGTTTTTACTCAAATTTTGAGCAGGAGTACTCGTTGGATGAAAAATTTAATTCCTCATTCAAGGAGTACCCATGTTGAATACTTTCGATGGGTCCTGCTACACAAAAAATGAGAAATAAATAAAAAATGTGATTGCAATCACACTTTTTTATGTATTTCTCATTTTTCGGGTAGTAGGCTCCATCGAAAGTATGCAACATGGATACTCCTTGGATGAGGAATTAGATTATGCATCCAAAAAGTACTCCCGCTTGAAATTTGAGTAAAAAATTTGGGAGATAAGTTGAAAATACAGTGGTCTAAAAAACACACAAAATAACCCAGAAATTCCAGTAAATTTTGAAAAATTCTAGCAAATATTTTTCAAAATATAGATTACAGTCATTAAAGTTCAGTATTTTAGGTGTCCTAAGGGCTTTTGGTGGTGTTGAATCCATTTCCACCATCAAAAATGCAATTCAAACACTCCAACTACCTGATTTTTTATTTTTTTTTACCAGACTCCGGCAAAAAGCTGTCGTCCGAGCTACTCTATTGCATCGGTAAACAACTCCGTTGAAAATACAAGTTGAAAAAGTAGTTTTATTATTTTATTATTTTTTAATACTTTTACTCGTTTATTTAAAAAATGGTGAATCATCCCCCATGGTTGACATCATCATATTTAATCCTATTGGTTCTTATAAAGTTTATTTTTGTTGTACATTTTTCTTAGGAGACCCATTTTAGACCTCAAAATTCCCCTAATGCCTATGGATATTATTGCATTATAATTGAGATTTTTTATATATAATTGTTTAATGATAGAAGTGGCATAATACAACTTGTTATTGAATTACTTCTTGGTCATCTAACCTACTATCATTAGATGGACCCAAGTACACCATGTAAGACCAATTTTACCCTAAGTAAAATTGCTTTCACTATGTCAAATAACTTAATAAACCACATTTATTAGGTTGTTTATGGTCTAAAAAGGAAACCCCAAAAGGAAAGATTAAACAAATCTATATTTGATTGATTTTCCTCATGGAATAATTAATTAAACAATAATTTAATTATTATTCCTCATCATGTTTAACCCAAAACAAAGAAATTAATTAGATAAATCTCTATTTATCTTATTATTTTCTAGGAATAATTATTTAAATCTTATTTAAATAATATTCCTGGTTAAATATGACTAAATCACCCACAAATAATTCAATAAATCATTATTTATTTGATTATCATTCAACCACTTCCTTAAAATGATAAATAAATCATTTATTTATTTATTATTTACAAATAAAGGGATTTGACCCAAGTCAAATACCTTTTACCTCCAACAAATATAATAAAATATTCCATAAAAGGTGGATCTAGATTTGGTTAACATTATTTTAATCATGCACCAAGATCTAGAATGACCCAATATTTTGTTATAAATAGGAGTGTTTTTCCTACCATTCTTCACCTTTTGTTGCCTATTAGATCACTCTGGATCTATACACTTGGTCACATTTTTCTACATTATTTGCTGTGTGAGCTCCCTTTGAGTTCTATCTTTGTCTGGGTTTTCTACACCAACAAGAGAGAGAAATGCTAGATCTGAAGTGCTGAGGACTTCCAAGAAACCATCCCATTGAGGAGAATTGGAAACATCTTCTTGTTTTCCTCCCAGGTGCCCTTAACACAAAAAATTATTTCAAAAAATTGTTCTTGTCTTGTCTATTGGATATATGGAGCAAACCCTTCTTTTTACTGCTTAATGTCTTTCTATGCATAGATCTGGTTTTTTGCAGCTCTTGTCTTCATCAACTAACTGCAGATCTGAAGATATTGGTAGCCACATTTGATGTTAGGGCTATTAGTTATGCGTAGCTAAAGTGGTATTTTTTCGTACACTTCGACAAAGGATTCATACTAACAATTGGCGACTCCACACGGGTTTTCAATTACGACCGCTGTCGTTTTTCATATTCCTGCATATCCAGCTACTTCAGACCCTAGGGTTTCTTTTCAGCTTTTTTTTTTTCCTATTTTCATGTTGTTTTTCACCTATAAAACCCTAAAACATTAAAATTTCTAACTTCCGCGTGTTTTTGGCCCTATTGCGCAGGTGACAGACATCAGCCACAACTGAGACGACAAATTTTCCACAAATCTGTCGTCGGGACAACCAGAGTTGGAGGTCGCACTTTTCAGCCCAAAAAATGCGACCTGGACTCCGCCCGTTTGGACCTGTTTCTGATCTGTTTTGCTCATCTAAGTGGGAACCTAGCCCCCTAGGGCTTCAGTACCCTCCACTTTTGGTGGAAGAGTTTTAGTTGTTTCAGGTGTCTGATTTTTCAGAGTTTCAGCCTTCCCTTTTTCAGATCTGATACCTCATTCTCAGATCCCTTTAAATCAGCTCTTCTTCCTTTCAAACCACCTCTTGTAGTTTTGTTTGGACCTCCCTATAGGACCTCCTCCCTGTCCTCTCTGCTTTTTGCTGATTTCCTCCTTTTTTCCAGCCACCTTGCCTCTGCCTCTTGGCTGTGATCTGCACCTCTTTTCAGCAGCTTTCTCCTTTAGATCCCTGTCCCTTTCGACCCTAGATCTATTGGCCTCTTTTTAGTGTGTTTTGACTAGATTTTTTTCCCTCTTTTAGATTAGTTTTGAGAGACCCGCCTTTTTGGGTTGAATCGATGCCATAGTAGCTGTTAATTTTCTGTTATTTCAGCATTATATATTGTTCTCTGCAGATTTATTTTCAGTTACGCAGCACACTTTTTCTCTTGCTCTCAAAACGAAAAGGGTTTAAAAATTAAAATTAACGCACGCCACACACTCACCCTAAGCGAAGAAGAGCCTGGTTTACACCGCCAGGCAAAGACTTTAAAATCAATTGACACTGCACCTTTTTGCCCTTGTTTCGACATTGTAATCGCTTGATTCTGCACCTCCCTGCCTTTTTCGGTCGTTCTTCTTCCCCTTGTGCCGTGTTTGTGTTGTCATCATTGCGCCCCCAAGGTGCACATCCCAGAGAATTCTTGGCCTTCACCCTCAGTTTCCGGTCAGTCGACCTGCTCCGTCCTGCCATCGTCGAGCCAGTCCTCCTCCGAGTCCGCATTCTGACTCCTCTTCTAATTCATTAGGTTCTCCTTTTACTTCTGGTTCTCCCCCTGTCACCTTCACTATGTCTGGTCCAGGGCCTAACGCTAGCAGTAATCCCATCCCTAATGCCGGAACTACTACTAGCGAAACCGCCACAGGAACTACCTCTGCTGCACCCTTGCTACCGTACATCGCAGGCCTCAGCCTCCCCGATTTCAATCAGTTGATCAATGACCCTATCCGCCACGATGTTGGTTGGCCTGCTATGCCAACCAAGCTCCCCTCCGACATCCCTAAGTTCGAAGGCCTTGCTGGAGAAGATCCAACTAACCATGTCCGATCTTTCCACATGTGGTGTTCCTCCAATTCCATTACCGACGATTCCATCCGTCTTCGGTTGTTCCAACGCACGCTTACCAGCGAAGCTTCTAAATGGTATGTTTACCAGGCCACCTCTTCCCATACCACCTTTGCGACCATCGCCCAAGCCTTTTTATCCTATTTCCAGCTCCCTCTCTGATACGATACTGGTACAGAGATTTTGACTTCTTTCAAGCAAACCTCTTCAACCTGCCTTTCCACTCATGTCCAGGAATGGCGGAGAAGAAGGAGCTTATGTCGAGCCCCCACCTTCGAAGATCGGGTTTATATGGACTGGTTCCTTCACACTCTCTTACCTCCCATTGGCAAAGATGTCGCCTCCCATTTCCCTCAAACCGAAGAAGCTGCCCTCCAAATAGCCTTGAAATATGACCTGATCTACGCTCAGTCTGGTTATGTTTATCCCGTCCTTCCTGACCTCCCCAGGCCCGGTGGCGCTAACGCCCCAGGGGCATCTCATTCCGTCGACGGTATCATTGGAGCCCTTTCTCATCTGTATGCTCAACCTCCTATGGGCTATGGTCTCCCTCAGGGAGGGGCCAGCACCTCTAGCACTTTTCCCCCTCCAGGTAGCATGTATCTAGGATACGGCATGCCTCATCCTTTTGCCCAACCTCCTTCTTACCTCAATGTTTCCCAACCTAACCATTACCCTTATCCGCAGCCTGGTGCGCCATCTCCTCCAGCATATGCGCTTCCACCTCCCTTGCCTCCTCCAACCCCGCAACAACACCTACAGCCCCCTCCAGGGAAAGTATTTGCACAGCAGGGCGCGACTAATCCCCCTTCTTCTCAAAGAAGGCAGAGAGGCAATCCAAACCAATCTGCCCCTGGTACTCGTGGACCCAATCCTCAAGGTATTGACCCTAACACTGCTAACCAGCAACAGGGCACTCAGCCCAAGCCGGACATGCCTCTTCACACAAATAAGCCTTATTCGTATTGCGGTGTTTATGGTCATTACACCCACGATTGTCCCCTCTTACCACAGATGCGGCAGATGTGGGAGTCTCAAGCCACATTGCAAGGACAACATGCCTCCCCTCATGCTCCCCCTAATGTGGCCACTACTCAACCAGCTGTGTTTATTGATCCTTTCCCTCAGCAAGGATTCGTGGCTGCCCAACCACCTGACGAACAGGTCGCCACTCAACCTTCCCCTTCTGGTTCCTCCGATTACCAGATCCTCATGATGAACTCTGATCCATCCCCAACCGTCGACCTTCACCTTCAAACTCGGTCTCGCTAGTACCCCAAGCCTCCCGCTCAGTCTGCCCCCGAGTCCCCTTCTTCAGGTTCTACAGAGCCTCTTTCGACATCCAATGGCCCCTTACATATCCCTCAACCCAAAGTTGAGGTTCACACCAAGATTCCTAAGGGACCATTACGTCGAAACGCTGCTTTCAGTCGAGCTGCCCATTCATATAGCATAGTAGATGATTTGGCGCAATCTCCTGCTGCCATTTCCACACTGGAACTCCTCCAGTCGTGCCCTTCCCAAAAGAAGGCTCTACTATCTGCCGTGGGCGCTGTAGATCCTGCTGATGACCAAATTATTGTTTTCGACGCCACTCAATCGGACCATCCCCCTCTTCCTACTTCCGTCGCCTTCCAAATCCCAGTCAAAATCCGGAACGCCAACGTTTCACGGTGCATAATTGATGAGGGGGCATCCACCTGTGTGATGTCCGCTTTGGTTTGGAAGCAACTCGGATCCCCTGAGCTGGCCCCTTCCACGATCACCCTTCGAGCGTGGGACGGTCATGCCTCCCAGCCTATTGGCCTGTTTCGTAACTGTCCCATCACCCTTGCCGGTAAGACTGTTTGCGTTGACGTCGAAGTCATTGACGCCCCTCTAGACTACAACATTCTATTGGGGCGAAGCTACACCTATGCCATGTCTGCTGTCCCATCCGCGGTTTTTCGCAAGATGTCTTTTCCTCACAATGGAAAGATAGTCACCATCGACCAGTTGACTTATCATGAGCCAAAGTCTCAGACCTCCCCTGAGACGACCATCTCTTCTGTAGCCAATAAGTAAACCGTCGATTCCTTGACCAGTGTCTCTCCCGGCGTCTATAAAGACTCCTCTTTGCTTGGAACTTTTCCTGGTCTCCCTCCTCCTCCTATCTCTGATCCCAACTTATCGAATGCTTGCATGATGCAATCGTCTCGGGCTACCCTTAAGCGA
>JAXQQM020068779.1:0-75687 GCA_034641835.2 Pinus albicaulis | reverse complement strand
ACTAGCACAACCACATTAGTAAAAACTAATGTGGTTGATATACGCCGATAGGCGTATATAAAATAGATTTACAACCACATTTACCAATGTGGTTGATATACGCCGATAGGCCTATATCCACTACCCATCACAAATATTTATATATCAATAAATAAATATTATATATGATAATTTTATTATATTAACTTGAAATATATATATTATATATTAATAAGAATATTAATATATTAAATATATTAATTATGATTAAAATCACAAAATATTATATATATATATTAATAATATTATAATAAGTATTAATAATATATATTAAAATTATTTATTAATATATTAAAAATATTAAGTATAAACATACTATAAATTAACTTGAAATATATATAATATATATTAATATAAAAATAATATTAATAATATATAATAATTTAATATTTATTTATATATTAATATTATAGATGGTTATATTAGTAATAAACCAACATAACTAATAATATATTAATAACATATATTATATCATAGTTGTTTATATAATTAATAATATTATAATATTACTAATAATCATTATTAATAAATATTTTAATATATATTAATAATTTTATTATATTAACTTGAAATATATATATTATATATTAATAAGAATATCAATATATTAAATATATTAATTATGATTAAAATCACAAAAATATTATATATATATTAATAATATTATAATAAGTATTAATAATATATATTAAAAATATTTATTAATATATTATAAGTATTAACTATATACATACTATAAATAAACTTGAAATATATATAATATATATTAATATAAAAATAATATTAATAATATATAATAATTTAATATTTATTTATATATTAATATCATAGATGGTTATATTATTAATAAACCAAAAGAACTAATAATATATTAATAATATTATAATATTACTAATAATCATTATTTATAAATATTTGAATATTTATTTATAATGATTATTAGAAATATTATAATATTATTAATATTACTAAATAAATATTAAAATATTAAAATATTATTAATAATATTATAATATTAATAATAAACATTTGAATATTTATTAATAATATATATTAATAATATTATAATATTACTAATAATCATTATTAATAAATATTTGAATATTTATTTAAAATGATTAGTAGTAATATTATAATATTATTAATATTAACTAAAGGTTTAAATATTATAAATCATAGGAATTGGTGAACCCAAGGGATAAATATTATAAACATAAGGGATCAATATTAAAAACACAAGAGATTAAAAAACCGTAAGAATTGATATTTTAAACTAAAGAACCTAATAAATTAATAATCCATAAGAATCCGTATTTTAAACATAAGATATTAATAAACCAACGAGATTATTAACATTATAAACCAAAAGAACTAATAGACCCAAGGGTTTAATGTTATAAAGCAGAGGAATCAACGAACCCAAGGGATAAATATCATAAACCTAACGGATGAATATTATAAACAACAAAAATTAATAAACCCTAAGAATTAATATTTTAAACTGAAAAATCTAAGAAATTAACAAACCCTCAGAATCAGTATTTTAAACTCAAGAGAGTAATAAACCAAGGGAATTGATTTAAATATTGAGACAATTGTTGTCACAATGCGACGTTCGACCAACTATGACCATGGTTGGCCATGGGTGATATTCATATTGAGACAATGTTTGTCAGAATGTGACATTTGATTGTGGATGACATAAACCCAAGGGTTTAATATTATAAACCAAAAGAATTGGTGAACCCAAGGGAAAACTATTACCCAACAAATTATAAACCAAAGGAATTGGTGAACCCAAGGGAATTGATTTAAACATTGAGACAATTGTTGTCACAATGCGACGTTCGACCAACTATGACCATGGTTGGCCATGAGTGATTTTCATATTGAGACAATGTTTGTCAGAATATGACATTTGATCATGGATGACATAAACCCAAGGGTTTAATATTATAAACCAAAAGAATTGGTGAAACCAAGGGAAAACCATTACCCAACAAATTATAAACCAAAGGAATTGGTGAACCCAATGGAATTGATTTAAAGATTGAGACAATTGTTGTCACAATGCGACGTTCGACCAATTATGACCATGGTTGGCCATGAGTGATTTTCATATTGAGACAATATTTGTCAGAATGTGACATTTGGTCATGGATGACATTGATCGATTATTAATATTATAAGCCAAAAGAACTAATAAACCCAAGGGTATAATATTATAAACCAAAGGAATTGGTGAACCCAAGGGGATTGATTTAAACATTGAGACAATTGTTCTCACAATGCGACATTTGATCATGGATGACATTGATCGATTATTCATATTATAAACCAAACGAACTAATAACCCCAAGGGTTTAATATTATAAACCAAAGGAATTGGTGAACCCAAGAAAATTGATTTAAATATTGAGACAATTGTTGTCACAATGCGACGTTTGACCGTGGATGACATAAACCCAAGGGTTTAATATTATAAATCAGAAGAATTGGTGAACCCAAGGGAAAACCATTACCCAACAAATTATAAACCAAAGGAATTGGTGAACCCAAGGGACTTGATTTAAACATTGAGACAATTGTTGTCAGAATGCGACGTTCGACCAACTATGACTATGGTTGGCCATGGGTGATTTTCATATTGAGACAATGTTTGTCAGAATGTGACAGTTGATCATGTGGATGACATTGATCGACTATTTATATTATAAACCAAAAGAAGTAATAAACCCAAGGGTTTAATATTATAAACCAAAGGAATTGGTGAACCCAAGGGAAAACCATTACCCAACAAATTATAAACCAAAGGAATTGGTGAACCCAAGGGAATTGATTTAAACATTGAGACAATTGTTGTCACAATGCGACGTTCGACCAACTATGACCATGGTTGATTTCATATTCAGACAATTTGATGATGGATGACATTGATCGATTATTCATATTATAAACCAAAATAACTAATAAACCCAAGGGTTTAATATTATAAACCAAAGGAATTGGTGAACCCAGGGGAATTGATTTAAACATTGAGACAATTGTTGTCACAATGCGACGTTCGACCAACTATGACCATGGTTGGCCATGAGCGATTTTGATATTGAGACAATATTTGTCAAAATGTGACATTTGATCATGGATGACATTGATCGATTATTCATATTATAAACCAAAAGAACTAATAAACCCAAGGGTTTAATATTATAAACCAAAGGAATTGGTGAACCCAAGGGAAAACCATTACCCAACAAATTATAAACCAAAGGAATTGGTGAACCCAAGGGAATTGATTTAAACATTGAGACAATTGTTGTCACAATGTGACGTTCGACCAACTATGACCATGGTTGATTTCATATTGAGACAATTTTAGGATGGATGACATTGATCGATTATTCATATTATAAACCAAAAGAACTAATAAACCCAAGGGTTTAATATTATAAACCAAAGGAATTGGTGAACCCAAGGGAATTGATTTAAACATTGAGACAATTGTTGTCACAATGCGACGTTCGACCAACAATGACCATGGTTTGCCATGAGTGATTTTCATATTGAGACAATATTTGTCAGAATGTGACATTTGATGATGGATGACATTGATCGATTATTCATATTATAAACCAAAAGAACTAATAAACCCAAGGGTTTAATATTATAAACCAAAGGAATTGGTGAACCCAAGGGAATTGATTTAAACATTGAGACAATTGTTGTCACAATGCGACGTTCGGCCAACTATGACCATGGTTTGCCATGAGTGATTTTCATATTGAGACAATATGTGTCAGAATGTGACATTTGATCATGGATGACATTGATCGATTATTCATATTATAAACCAAAAGAACTAATAAACCCAAGGTTTAATATTATAAACCAAAGGAATGGGTGAACCCAAGGGGACGATTTAAACATTGAGACAATTGTTCTGCCAATGCTGAGCATTTGATCTAACTGAATAACCCCAGGGTTTAATATTATAAAACCAAATGAATCGGGTGAACCCAAGGGAATTGATTTAAATATTGAGACAATTGTTGTCACAATGCGACGTTCGACCAACTATGACCATGGTTGGCCATGGGTGATATTCATATTGAGACAATGATTGTCAGAATGTGACATTTGATCGTGGATGACATAAACCCAAGGGTTTAATATTATAAATCAGAAGAATTAGTGAACGCAAGGGAAAACCATTACCTAACAAATTATAAACCAAACGAATTGGTGAACCCAAGGGAATTGATTTAAACATTGAGACAATTGTTGTCAGAATGAGACGTTCGACCAACTATGACCATGGTTGGCCATGGGTGATTTTCAT
This sequence comes from Pinus albicaulis, assembly GCA_034641835.2. Lineage (NCBI taxonomy): Eukaryota > Viridiplantae > Streptophyta > Pinopsida > Pinales > Pinaceae > Pinus > Pinus albicaulis. The sequence goes on along the minus strand of JAXQQM020068779.1, from coordinate 71,309 downwards.
ATTGAGACAATGTTTGTCAGAATGTGACATTTGATTATGGATGACATTGATCGATTATTTATATTATAAACCAAAGGTATTGATGAACCTAAGGGAAAACCATTACCCAACAAATTATAAACCAAAGGAATTGGTGAACCCAAGGGAATTCATTTAAACATTGAGACAATTGTTGTCATTATTCATATTATAAACCAAAAGAACTAATAAACCCAAGGGTTTAATATTATAAACCAAAAGAATTGGTGAACCCAAGGGAAAACCATTACCCAACAAATTATAAACCAAAGGAATTGGGTTCAATAAACCAAAAGAATTGGTGAACCCAAGGGAAAACCATTACCAAAAGAATTATAAACTAAAGGAATTGGTGAACCCAAGGGAATTCATTTAAACATGGATGACATTGATTGATTATTTATATTATAAACCAAAAGAACTAATAAACACAAGGGTTTAATATTAATAATATTAAAAATAATATTCTTATTCTTATTCAAATTAATTAATATTAATAATAAAATTTATTTATTTATTAATATTAGTATATTCCTACATATTAATTATTTAATATCAAATACTAATGCAAATTATTATTACAGTAATAAATATATAACAAAGTATAATAATAGTTAATATATTATTATTATTAACTTTAATATTAATATTGATAATATTAATTAATACTAATATCAATAACATTTAATTAATATTAAGAGTGACATTAATATTAACATTTAATTAATATTAAGAGGCTCACCAAGCTGACACTGTGGCAGTTTTGTACCAGTAATTTTATACATAATAGAATTAGTCATACTTAGAAAAAAAAATATTAATATTTGTTAATAGTGGGTAGCATTAATTTTAATTCTAATATCAAAATATATTATTTGCCTTTGTAACTTTTTAATAATACTATGATTAATAATTTTAATTATTAAATAAGGTGGATTATAGCTCAACAAAATAAAATAAAATAAAAAATGCACTCCTAAGTTTGTGAAAAGTATAGATAAACTTACAAAACCTCTATAAATCAAATTGTCATTATTCTATTTATTCCAAAGATAGTTGCTACTAATCAAATATCCATGAAATTTGTACATCTAATATCTAGATATTATACTGATTCCTTCTCTATATTTTTTATTTTTGAAATCAATATTTAATGGTGTTTGGAAATGATTAAATTTATTTGATATTACTCATTGAACTTTCTACATATTATACATATTGTTTATAAATAAAATATAATTTTATAATAAAAATAAAAAATCATTAATTTATTTTTTTCTCATAAAAAATTAAATAATTTAAAATTTTATGTATTTAAAAAAAAAATAGAAAAAAATATTTAAATAAACCTAAGTGTATTTAAAAAAAAAAAAACAAATATACCTTCTTACTTTTTATATTATATTTTTATCTATATTATTAATATTTTTCTTTTTTTTAGTGTAGATATTAAATTTATTAGAATCTGAAATTTATTAGAATCATTGAGAGTAAAAAAAATAAATAAAAAAACACATTATATTAAAATAAATATAAAATTTGAAAATAAATTTGAATAAATTACAATGATGTGAATATTAAAATTAATAAATTGAAACACCATAATAGTAAATCAAAATTATTTTAGTAATATATTTTTAGAAGTTGTTTTCTAATCTTATTTAATTGCTTGCATTAGAGGCATTGATTTCAGTGTAGATGTTGATTTCAGATTTGATGTAATTGGATGTATGATTGGATAATAATTTTAAAGTGATTGGATTAATAATGTACATTTACTTCAGTGTAATCACAAAAAATTACTCGCAATGCACATTTATTTCTATGTTATTGTAATTCAACCTATAAATATTGGAGAGAAAAGAGAGACAGGGTATGATGTTTATGACAACAACTCGAGCTAAAGATTTAAATGGCTTACGATTTTCAGATTTGATGTAATTGGATGTATGATTGGATAATAATTTTAAAGTGATTGGATTAATAATGTACATTTACTTCAGTGTAATCACAAAAAATTACTCGCAATGTACATTTATTTCTATGTTATTGTAATTCAACCTATAAATATTGGAGAGAAAAGAGAGACAGGGTATGATGTTTATGACAACAACTCGAGCTAAAGATTTAAATGGCTTACGATTTCAACTGTTTCATATAATTGATATGAGATGATGAAAAAACTAACAAGGGTGACAATAGGAATAGTAGAGGAAAATAGTTTGAGATTAATCACCCTAAAGAATATTTGTAATTTACTACATTCTTGTTATTCATATTTCCTATCATTCAACATTATTCACTTTGCATTCAAATTTTTTTATTTCATCATTAAATTTATTAAAAATATTTATCATCTCAACAAATCGAGATAACTAATAAAATTTAAAATCAAAATGATGAGATTAACCTCCAACATATTTTACATTACATTTTTAAATAGATTATATTAAAATTAGATTTATTTACATATTATTTACATATATATATATATATATATATATACTCATACTCTTTCTTTATTATTTATCATTGATAATAATAGTTTATAATTAAAATATTATGATGCATATTATGGATTATTTCCTGACAACTTTATTTATTTTTATTCTTAATAATAAAAAGAATTAATAGATAAATTTATTTATATTGATTTATTTCTTACAAGTTTAAATTGCATTTAATCACCCTGAAAAATATTTGTAATTTACTACATTCTTGTTATTCATATTTCCTATCATTCAACATTATTCACTTTGCATTCAAATTTTTTTATTTCATCATTTTTCATCATTAAATTTATTAAAAATATTTATCATCTCAACAAATGAGGTAACTAATAAAATTTAAAATCAAAATAATGAGATTAATTTCTTACTTACAAGTTTAAATTGCATTCCCTTCAAAATTCAAAAACTCAAGTTGTACATACATTAGTTTTCATCAACTTATATATTCAAGTTGTACATACATGAGGGATCATCAACTTATGTATGTGATGACACTTGGTATCTTGTAAGCTAGGTAACTTATGTATGTGATGACACTTGGTATCTTGTAAGCTAGGTAATCTGCATAGGGATATGCATGTAAATATTTATACATTTACTTTTAATATGCTTGAATTATGATTTTTGGAATTTTTCCTTTATTATGAATTATTAAAATGCAATAACTGGAAACAATGCTGGACATCCCGAACAGTTGTAATTATAGGTTACGCGGTTACCAACCCAAACATTCTTCCATAAATAAAACCCCAGAAAGCTAAACTGGGAAAAGAAATTCTGGAAGTATAACAGGTAACAGTAACTGTAATTTTACGAAATAATTCGTCAATAATCGTAATTAATAAAAAAAAACCGGTTCTTCAACTACACTCGACCCTGAACATCATTCAATAAAAAAATGTAATAAATTATACTTCGAATGTCTATCAAAAGTAACCAGATTCGGTGATACCACAAAGTTCTCCGCCATTTTGTAGCAACCCTAAAATATGATTTTTATTCGGGATTATTCATTCTAAAAATGCAATACTTCACGGTATAGGGATATGCATGTAAATATTTATACATATACTTTTAATATGCTTGAATTATGATTTTTGGAATTTTTCCTTTATTATGAATTATTAAAATGCAATTACTGGAAACAATGCTGGACATCCCGAACAGTTGTAATTATAGGTTACGCGGTTACCTACTCAAACTTCTTCCATAAATAAAACCCCATAAAGCTAAACTGGGAAAAGAAAATCTGGAAGTATAACAGGTAACAGTAACTGTAATTTTACGAAATAATTCGTCAATAACCGTAATTAATAAAAAAAACCGGTTCTTAAACTACACTCGACCCCGAACATCATTCAATAAAATTAAACGAATTAAATTAAGCCCTAAGTAGTGATTAGATATGGTTCCTTCATTCAATTCCATAACTTAATACCATCAATATATTATGCTAATTTAGGGTATATATAAACTCCTCCACCAAGTATATGCTGAGATAGAAACAGTAACAAACAATTTTCTTTACTGTTATGCTATGAATAAGTCAACTTTCCGTTCAAAAATAAAAAGAACATAATTGTGCACGCTAGTTTAGAACAAATATTATTTGATACCAAGTGCATGAAAAACACAAATAAAATACATGTGCAACTTTTATTATTTTAAAAAAAATTAGAATATTTCTCATTGGCAAGTTTGAAATGCAATTAAATATTTACACCTAACGTTGTGCGTAATATTCATTCGGTAATGCACAAATTTTATAAGATTGGTCGATGTAAGAGATGCAGAAGAATAATATTCAAAATTTTATATATATTTAAGTTGAAGACGGAATTAGCATCTTGTTTTTCAGTTCCATTACCTTTTTGAAAAATGATTAAAACAATCCAACACTAGAAAAATCATATACAGAACAAGAAATTGAATAAAATAGCGTTTCTTGTATATAAGTAATCATTATTAATTAGTGACACCAAAATAAAACAAAAACCCCTCAAGGGTATGAATTCTGAAAGTAAAAATTATACATTTGTTATTCCACTCGGAGCATTAGGAAGTAATTTATTAAATGAATAGTAAGAAATCCCTAAAACCTAGTAAAAGAAACTATAAACTTGAATAAAACCCCATTATACTTCGAATGTCTATCAAAAGTAACCAGATTCGGTGATACCACAAAGTTCTCCGCCATTTTGCAGTAACCCTAAAATATGATTTTTATTCGGGATTATTCATTCTAAAAATGCAATACTTCACGGTATGGTTCACTGAAAATCAAGTCATGAAATTTACTCGCCTAATTTCAATATTTTCCATTTCCGGCACAATAGCTTCAGCCTGACTGAATTCGACAGAAAAAAATATCGACAAAATCAATTTAAAGAGGCGATGAAATTTACCTCAAAGAGTCGAAGAAAAAACAGGGGCGGCAGCGAACTCCCTCAAGACCTTCGAGCTGGTAAACTTCACAAAAGGGACCACGTAGATTTTTCAGTACAGAAATTTCTTAAAATATTTATCCTGAAAAGAGGAGATATGCTCTCTTACTCAAACTCTGTAACGATGGATTTGTTCAGAAATTAAGGTGTAAGGGAGGCGGCAATGGCCCTGATCCACAACTAACTTTTCGTTCTGGCGGCAATGCACACCAACTCTATGAGAAACGGGATTCTTTTAATGAACAAGTTTGCGGATTAAATAGAAACCCTTACCTACAGAAGTTCTTCCTCCATTTCAACAGACGACTTGAAGGAATCAAAACTTGCAGCTCCGATCTTGCCACATGAAGTGAAAATAAATACATTGTTGGACCATAGGAAGACAGCCAAAGTTTATGCCTGCCGACGCTAGCTGCAAATCCTCAAGTTGTCTAGTTGCAATCCAAAGACATAGTGGTGCAAGAAAACCGTTTTATTCGTGTGGGAAAGGAATAAACAACAAGATATTACTTTATCAGCTCTTTTATAGGAGAAACAATGCATGAAAACTCCGTAGCAAGTGAATTCGGCTTCGATTTTATACCTGGACGTGAAGACAGAGGAACTGCCAAACGATTCTAAGGTGAAACCCTTGGTGTTGGAGAGCAAAGTGTGACACACGAGGAGGAGAGAATAACGGCTCCATGGTGGAATAAGGGATAGGTGGTTACCCTGTAGATTAGCCGAGACGACGCGTTCCACTCTTTACCAGGTATCTTGGTGTAATCTAAAAGCCGAGACGACGCGTTCCACTCCTCCACTGTTACCCCCGATTTGAAACCACCAGGGCGCCCACAACCTTTCTTCTCACGACGTGTCATTGTCCAGGGGGCTTTCAGACACCTGGCATAACATTTTCACACACTTGTGCAAGCCTTAATCTTTCAGTTTCCACTCCTCCACCGTTAACCCCGATTTGAAACCACCAGGGCGCCCACAACCTTTCTTCTCACAACGTGTCATTGTCCGCGGGGCTTTCAAACACCTGGCATAACAGTTTCACACACTTGTACAAGCCTTAATCTTTCAGTTTCATTCTAAATGTTAATCTTGATAGGTGGCAATTAATAAATGGCACAGTAAATTTTTAATCAAGATTTGTAAAAAATTAATTTAAGTACGGTTTAAACATGTGATTTAGATATGCAAGGAAGTTAGTGGGGCAAATTTGATCCATTGATTGAGTGGCGACGACCAGAATATACCGGCATCTCTCAATATAGACCATTAGATCAAAAAAATTAATTAGCTTAATCACAAAACATGCTCCTTCCGACAGGGGGTTACGCCTATAAGAGATTAAAAAAACCGTAAGAATTGATATTTTAAACTAAAGAACCTAATAAATTAATAATCCATAAGAATCCGTATTTTAAACATAAGATATTAATAAACCAACGAGATTATTAACATTATAAACCAAAAGAACTAATAGACCCAAGGGTTTAATGTTATAAAAGCGTAGAGAATCAACGAACCCAAGGGATAAATATCATAAACCTAACTGATGAATATTATAAATAACAAAAATTAATAAACCCTAAGAATTAATATTTTAAAACAGCTGAAAAATCTAAGAAATTAACAAACCCTCGTAATTAGTATTTTTAAACTCAAGAGAGTAATAAACCAAGGGAATTGATTTAAATATTGATACGCTTGTTGCCACAATGCGATCGTCTGATCAACTATGACCATGGTTGGCCATGGGTGATATTCATATTGAGACAATGTTTGTGAGAATGTGACATTTGATGCAGTGGATGACATAAACCCAAGGGTTTAATATTATAAACCAAAAGAATTGGTGAAACCCAAGGGAAAACCATTACCCAACAAATTATAAACCAAAAGGAATTGGTGAACCCAAGGAATTGATTTAAACATTGAGACAATTGTTGTCACACTGCGTACGTTAAACCAACTATGACCATGGTTGGCCATGCGTAGTTTCATATTGAGACAATGTTTGTCAGTAATATGACATTTGATCATGGATGACATAAACCCCAAGGGTTTTAATATTATAAACCAAAAGAATTGGTGAAACCAAGGAGAAACCATTACCCAACAAATTATAAACCAAAGGAATTGGTGAACCCAATGGAATTGATTTAAAGATTGAGACAATTGTTGTCACAATGCAAGTGTTCGACCAATTATGACCATGGTTGGCCATGAGTGATTTTCATATTGAGACAATATTTGTCGAGAATCGTGACATTTGGTCATGGATGACATTGATCGATTATTAATATTATAAGCCAAAAGAACTAATAAAACCCAAGGGTATAATATTATAAACCAAAGGAATTGGTGAACCCAAGGGGATTGATTTAAACATTGAGACAATTGTTCTCACAATGCGACATTTGATCATGGATGACATTGATCGATTATTCATATTATAAACCAAACGAACTGAATAACCCCAAGGGTTTAATATTATAAACCAAAAGGAATTGGTGAACCCAAGAAAATTGATTTAAATATTGAGACAATTGTTGTCACAATGCTGACGCGCTTGACTCATGGATGACATAAACCCAAGGGTTTAATATTATAAATCGGAAGAATTGAGTGAACCTAAGGAAACCATTACCCAACAAATTATAAAACTAAAGGAATTAGTGAACTCCAAGGGACTTGATTTAAAACATTGAGACAATTGTTGTCAGATCACTGACGCTCGACCAACTATGACTATGGTTGGCCATGGGTGATTTTCATATTGAGACAATGTTTGTCGTAGTCGTGACAGCTTGATCATGTATTGGATGACATTGATCGACTATTTATATTATAAACCAAAAGAAGTAATAAACCCAAGGGTTTTAAATATTATAAACCAAAGGAATTGGTGAACCCAAGGGAAAACCATTACCCAACAAATTATAAACCAAAGGAATTGGTGAACCCAAGGGAATTGATTTAAACATTGAGACAATACTGTTGTCACAATGCGATCGCTCAAACCAACTATGACCATGGTTGATTTCATATTCGAACAATTTGAATGATGGATGACATTGATCGCTTATTCATATTATAAATGAAAAGAACTAATAAACCCAAGGGTTTAATATTATAAACCAAAGGAATTGGTGAACCCAAAGGAATTGATTTAAACATTGAGACAATTGTTGTCACAATGCGACGTTCGACCAACTATGACCATGGTTGGCCATGGGTGATTTTCATATTGAGACAATGTTTGTCAGAACGTGACATTTGATCATGGATGACATTGATCGATTATTTATATTATAAACCAAAAGAGCTAATAAACCCAAGGGTTTAATATTATAAACCAAAGGAATTGGTGAACCCAAGGGGATTGATTTAAACATTGAGACAATTGTTCTCACAATGCGACATTTGATCATGGATGACATTGATCGATTATTCATATTATAAAACAAAAGAACTAATAACCCCAAGTGTTTAATATTATAAACCAAAGGAATTGGTGAACCCAAGGGAATTGATTTAAATATTGAGACAATTGTTGTCACAATGCGACGTTCGACCAACTATGACCATGGTTGGCCATGGGTGATATTCATATTGAGACAATGTTTGTCAGAATGTGACATTTGATCGTGGATGACATAAATCCAAGGGTTTAATATTATAAACCAAAAGAATTGGTGAACCCAAGGGAAAACCATTACCCAACAAATTATAAACCAAAGGAATTGGTGAACCCAAGGGAATTGATTTAAACATTGAGACAATTGTTGTCACAATGCGACGTTGGACCAACTATGACCAGGGTTGGCCATAGGTGATTTTCATATTGAGACAATATTTGTCAGAATGTGACATTTGATCATGGATGACATTGATCGATTATTCATATTATAAACCAAAAGAACTAATAAACCCAAGGGTTTAATATTATAAACCAAAGGAATTGGTGAACCCAAGGGAATTTCTTTAAACATTGAGACAATTGTTGTCACAATGCGACGTTGGACCAACTATGACCATGGTTGACCATGGGTGATTTTCATATTGAGACAATATTTGTCAGAATGCGACATTTGATCATGGATGACATTGATCGATTATTCATATTATAAACCAAATGAACTAATAAACCCAAGGGTTTAATATTATAAACCAAAGGAATTGGTGAACCCCATTCAGACAATTGTTGTCACAATGCGACGTTGGACCAACTATGACCATGGTTGGCCATGGGTGATATTCATATTGAGACAATGATTTTCAGAATGTGACATTTGATCGTGGATGACATAAACCCAAGGGTTTAATATTATAAACCAAAAGAATTGGTGAACCCAAGGGAAACCATTACCCAACAAATTATAAACCAAAGGAATTGGTGAAACCAAGGGAATTTTATTTAAACATTGAGACAATTGTTGTCAGAATGTGACGTTCGGCCAACTATGACCATGGTTGGCCATGGGTGATTTTCATATTGAGACAATGTTTGTCAGAATGTGACATTTGATCATGGATGACATTGATCGACTATTTATATTATAAACCAAAAGAAGTAATAAACCTAAGGGTTTAATATTATAAACCAAAGGAATTGGTGAACCCAAGGGAAAACCATTACCCAAAAAATTATAAACCAAAGGAATTGGTGAACCCAAGGGAATTGATTTAAACATTGAGACAATTGTTTTCAGAATGCGACGTTCGACCAACTATGACCATGGTTGGCCATGGGTGATTTTCATATTGAGACAATGTTTGTCAGAATGTGACATTTGATCATGGATGACATTGATCGATTATTTATATTATAAACCAAAAGAACTAATAAACCTAACGGTTTAATATTATAAACCAAAGAAATTGGTGAACCCAAGGGAAAACCATTACCCAACAAATTATAAACGAAAGGAATTGGTGAACCCAAGGGAATTGATTTAAACATGGATGAAATTGATCGATTATTTATATTATAAACCAAAAGAAATAATAAACACAAGGATTTAATATTAATAATATTAAAAATAATATTATTATTCTTATTCAAATTAATTAATATTAATAATAAAACTTATTTATTTATTAATATTAGTATATTCCTACATATTAATTATTTAATATCAAATACTAATGCAAATTATTATTACAGTAATAAATATATAACAAAGTATAATAATAGTTAATGTATTATTATTATTAACTTTAATATTAATATTGATAATATTAATTAATACTAATATCAATAACATTTAATTAATATTAAGAGTGACATTAATATTAGTATTTGTTAATAGTGGGTAACATTAATTTTAATCCTAATATCAAAATATATTATATGCCTTTGTAAATTTTTAATAATATTATGATTAATAATTTTAATTATTAAATAAGGTTGATTATAGCTTAAAAAAATAAAATAAAATAAAAAATGCACTCCTAAGTTTGTGAAAAGTATAGATAAACTTACAAAACCTCTATAAATCAAATTGCCATTATTCTATTTATTCCAAAGATAGTTGCTACTAATCAAATATCCATGAAATTTGTACAAGTCAATATCTAATATCTAGATATTATATTGATTCCTTATCTATATTTTTTATTTTTGAAATCAATATTTAATGGTGTTTGGAAATGATTAAATTTATTTGATATTACTCATTGAACTTTCTACATATTATACATATTGGTTATAAATAAAATATAATTTTTTAATAAAAAAAAATTATATATGAAAAATAAAAAGTCATTAATTTATTTTTTTCTCATAAAAAATAAAATAATTTAAAATTTTATGTATTCAAAATAAAAATTGAAAAAAATATTTAAATAAACCTACGTGTATTTTAAAAAAAGAAAACAAAAAAAAGCTTCTTATTTTTTATATTATATTTTTATTTATATAGACATCTTTATTAATATTTTCATTTTTTTTAAGTGTAGATATTAAATTTATTAGAATCTCAAATTTATTAGAATCATTGAGAGTAAAAAAAATAAATAAAAAAACACATTATATTAACAAATTAAAATTATCTTATAATTAATTTAATTATTTCATTTTTTTATATTTAATTAAATTAGAATATCAAAAATAAATATAAAATTTGAAAATAAATTTGAATAAATTACAATTATGTGAATATTAAAATTAATAAATTGAAACACCATAATAGTAAATCAAAATTATTTTAGTAATATATTTTTATTATTTATTTTAATATTTAATTAATTAAAGTTTCAAAATAAATATAAAACATAAACATATTTTTTTTTTTTTTCTAAATAAGACTAAATTCTATTACTGTAAGAAAATATGGTACATACAGAGGTGCGTTTTCATCCGCAGGACGAGTTTCAGCAAAATGACAGAAAAAGCGCTGCCCACAGGGGGAAACCAGCGCGAAGAGAGTTTAATTGCTGCCTCAGGGGAGGAAACCAGCATTACACAGAAAATCTTAAAACTGTAGCAGTAAGAACTATCATTAAACTTAGAATTAAAACTATAACAGAGATGGGTCAAGCCCGCAGGCCAAAAATTCCGAAGACTCCAACCAGACAAGAACTTTGACCTGAAAGATGCAGTAATACTGGAAAATTTAGAGGCCATAATCGTCGGAGGGGGGTTCTTCCACGATTCGGCAACCATAGCCATAATCATCTTCATTCTGCATGGGAATCGCTGCCTCGCCTGCGTCGTTCTGCTCCATGGGCGTGCCAGAGAAATTGGTGCTGCCACCTCCGTGCGCACCCCCTTCAGTATCGCGTGAGCCTTTCAATGGAGCAGAGTGGAAAGCAGCTTCAGACCCGGGTGCGTGGAGTTGAATCCCTGGAGACACAGGAGGTGGGGGCCCCGAACTGAATTGAGGGAGCTCCTTGAATTGCACTGAAATGGTCGCAACCACCATAGGCTGGGCAGTGGTACAAGGGAAGTGGAACAGAGCTGTAGACGGGTTGGCCAAAAGAGCGGACTCGGGATTGCGAGGTTCAGAGGGAGGCGGAGGGAAGGAGGCTCCTCGCGAAGAAGTGGGTGGTTGGTGGACCGGCGGAGCTCTGCTCCTGTTCGAGGCTCGAGTGAAAGGGCGACGCTGGAAATCAGAATCCGGAGAGCTCGAAGAGCTGGAGGAGGAGAGTCGCCTGGAGGCAGGCCTGGCTCGGGTGCTGCCTCGGCGGCATCTGAGCCTGTGCCTAAGCCGAGGCATAATCGTGCAAGGAGAGTGCAGGCGGGGTGGGAATAAAAGAAGCGAGGTGGGCGGAGGAGGAAGCAATAGACCAGGCGAGAAATTCAGGGGCGGATCAGCAAGAAATTCTGAGTGGCACAAAGTGCTTTGACAATGGTGAGAGCCGGGAACGAATTCAACACAGCAGTAAAGGGTGCACCTCCGACCAAGAGCCGTTCTGGAGTTGGCGATCTTGGCTTCCGGAGGGCAAACAGAGCCAAGAGGAGCGATGAACTGAGACATGGTGACAATCCAGATGAAATACAGAGCCCGGCGAAGAAGCATCGAGAAGGCGGGGGTGCAGTTGCAAATGGAGGACGGCGAAGAGTTATGGGAATGGCCTCGTCCTCCCCACCGGCTTGAATGTCGAATTGTGTGATGAGCCAGAGAGTTAATGCGTCCAGGGCGAAGTGAATGCAGTTGGCCGGCTGCGTTGTGACTTTTCCACGCGCCAACCAAACCTCCTCGCTTCCCTATGTCAACTTTGCTCACCCGCATCCGGGGATAAAACATAAACATATTAAAAGTATTTTAATAATATATTTTATAAACATCTTTTTAATTTGATACACAATTTCATAATTGAAAAAAGTATATAGATATTAAAATAAATGAATTAGACCATCAAAACATAAGACTTAACATTGCTTAGTTTTAAGTGATAATTAGTTTTAAGTGATAATTTGAAGGAAACACCACCTACAAGTAAAAAAAATATTTAATCAAATTTGATTGATATACGAGAGGCAATTTTTAATAGTTCTAAACTCTCTTGACAAAATAAAGGAAAGAAGCACTTTCTTCATCGACTTCTTTACAGTAACCATTTTTCAAGTAAAGCAGTACCCTACCCATTTGAGATTGAACTTCTTAAAATAACCAGGGAGTAAACCCAACATTACTTGTCTACCTCCCGCCTACATAAATTGTAGATTTGAAAAAGAAAAGAAAAAAAACCAAAAACGCAACACAAGAGGCTATAAACTAAACACTAGGTTTGCCCCCTTTCACAGCATCATCGAAGAAAAAAGGAACCGATAGGAAAAGAAATTTTGGACAGTTAAAAAGCCGTGGGAAACTTCCAAAATATCATGTTATAGACTTGTATTGGCTCTAAGTTTGGAAGAATCCATGTAAAATTGAAATCTTTATATCAAAACGACCAATATTATCAACACAAAAGGGAACTTGTTGCGACTTATCACATGTAAGATATTGGAAAACCTAACGTTTGAAATTCCATAGGTTAATCACAACTCACCTTATTCGCAATTGGCATGAGATTAAAAAACACTTTTGCATATTGGAAACACCATATTACAAAAAATTCACAGATCATCGTACAATCCATAGTGTGAAACCATGTTTGAATTCGTAAATATTGAAAATATCAGAATACAAAATCATCGAGTATGTTTTAAAAGCATATTACTTTACATTGAAATCCGACACAGTAGACAGTTATATATACAAAAAATCGAAAAAAGAAAACACTAGCATAATATTGTACCTGGCATCACTCTCCTAAAAATAATCGTGCCATATCAGCATATTTGTATCTGTGTTTACATCCAGTACTAATGTAGTGGCCCTAGACATCAATATCAGCCATGCTTATAGCAACTCCATTATATCTTCTGACTCTATATTCCCTACTGCCGAACTATTATTTTCCAAAACAGAAGTCACGTGTTCAAAATAAACTCTCTCACAGGAATCACGAGTCCCGTCTGATGATGGTATCCATATTCCTCCCTGGCTTTCTCCAACAGAGATTGGAATAGAGGATGATTCAAGTAACTCATAGGAAGCACAAAACGACTGCGCTCACTTCCAACGTACACTGCAAAGTGCCCTTTGCGAATATCTATTGGAAGGTTGCGATTGGTATTTCCATATTCATTACCACCTCCTGCGGAATAAAACATCGTATTTTTTCTATGACAGCAGCTGTATCTGATTCCCCTAAGGGCATTGAAAAACCTATGAAATTTGTTGGTTATCTTCCTCAAAAGCACGATCTTATTTTCCATTGAAACAATGATAAACGGGGACGACGATTAATACATGAGCCAAAACCGATTCTATTGTGTAATATTTGGAACCGAATATTGGGCATAAGTACGAGGTTTCTCAAGGATATGAACAATTCATAGAGATAGAATAAGAAAAGAAAAAGATGTCTCCCATTCAATGAAGAATTCTTATGTTACCTGCGGATGGAAGTTTTGGCCTGTCGGTCGAACGCCCCATGGTGATCCGGCGAACGGCGGAAATAACGCTCAGAGGTTCGAATCTCGGGCCTAATTTATCATTACAGAAAAAAAATTATTTCAACTTCCATTGAGAGCCAAACATGAATTTTCAAGCTTAAGACCTACAATCTTACATTACTTGTCGACTTGAAGGAAGCTTCAATTTCATCCCGCGAGCGTGGCTCGTTGATGTCGCCTGATTTTCCTGCCTGGCTGAGACTGAGAGGAAGAGGAAGCATTCCTCCGTCGCTGCCATTACAGCTGCCTCCTGTACTGGGCGACCGCGTCATTAAGGCAGTGCCGCGAGCGTGGCTCGTTGATGTCGCCTGATTTTCCCGCCTGGCTGAGACTGAGAGGAAGAGGAAGCATTCCTCCGTCGCTGCCATTACAGCTGCCTCCTGTACTGGGCGACCGCGTCATTAAGGCAGTGCCGCGAGGCCAATTGCATGGAGGCCAACAGCTGTGAAGAGCTTGCATTTCCTATGCCCACTATGGCTCCTGTGAAAGACATGGGACACGTTGCCAAACTATTTCAACACTTGGAGAAAATTTAATCTTTCGGTTTCCTTCTAGTTGTTAATGTTGATAGGTGGCAATTAATAAATGGCACAGTAAATTTTTAATCAAGATTTGTAAAAAATTAATTTAAGTACGGTTTAAACATGTGATTTAGATATGCAAGGAAGTTAGTGGGATAGATTTGATCCATTGATTGAGTGGCGACGACCAGAATATACTGGCATCTTTCAATCTAGACCATTAGATCGAAAAGATTAATTAGCCTAATCACAAAAGAGCCTACCTCCGACAGGGGGTTACGCCTATCGGCGTAATAAAATCAAAAATTCATTTTAAACAACAAAAATATAAAAATCTGACCCAAACTTAAAAATTCCAAAAACATAAAATAATTATACTTTAAACATTTTATTTTTACTATTACTCCTTGGTAAATTCGCTTATTTACTAGGCCTTTTAGAATTTCTGTTATTTAATTAAAAAGTTATAAACTGGATAGGCTGGATTTAAGGCAGAGCTAAAATTGTTGTGTTTCCTCAATCATAAAGATGAAATAAGGAGTTTGGAAACCGTATCGATTCAATTTTCCATCAATTCATATTGTATGTGTGGCCTAGCCAGATGTTAAGATGATCGTTTGAGTTGTTTCAACACACCTCACCCTATGCATTCAATTTTCAATTTCCAGAATGTGCAGCATTCTGAAAGTGTTGGCTAACGATTCAACTTAATTGAATTACTGATTTTGAGATTCTTTTGAAAAATTAGATAAATATAAGACATTAAAAAAACTAACATAATTTTTGTTTGTCAAAGAATGATTTTGATATTAAAAATTTGATAAAGGATGACGGCGTTGATATATATAGACTCTCCCTCCTTCGTAAAGGAGGTCACAGATTACATCTTGGCTCTTAATCAGCAGGTTCTGGCCATGCGGGGACCAACAGACTGTTACGCAAACTCTAGCGCTCATGCCACTCAGCAGGTCTAGGTTGAAGGTCTACTTGCTGGGTTTAAAATTAAAGTCTACCTATAAGAATAAAATTATGTGCATTCAATTTTCCTTTGATTTCATTTTTCTTTATTTTATTATATCATTTTATTTTTCAGGTTCAATTTGCCCATCAAATTTTGAAACTTTACATGGACGCAATTTGGAAAGCCCCTAGTAATGTTCATCATGGGTAGATGATATTTATTTATCTTTCATTTCGCTTTCATTCCATTCTCTAGTTCCATTTTGCAAGTTTCGTTTGCCCATCATCATTTGAAACGTTCCATGCAAGCAGAATGGGAAGGCCTCTCTTAATGTTCATCATGTGTAAGTTCGGTTTGCCCATTATCATTTGAGACGTTCCATGCAACCAGATTGGAAGGTCTCTCTCGATGTTCATCATGTGTAGATGGTTTTTGTAGTTTTTCTCCTTTTCTATTAATTCAGTGTTAGAAATAGTAAATTACTCCCATAAGTAATATATGAATGGCTCAGTTAAGGAAAACAAGCTGAGAATGTGAGTTTGCATTCAATTGTTAATGGATTCTATAACATCATTCCATATTTAGTAAGTGTGGTGGTTATATATTTCTGGTTGAGTCATTGCAATGGGTGAAAATCCAAGAGGTAAGATGGGAGACGAGCCGCAGTTCGATAAATGTAATGTGAGAAAGATTTATGAATAGAAATTTATGTTGAGTGAATTTTATGGTTTTGCTCCCTTGTCTTTCCATCAAATTGGTATGAGAGTGAGATTTCACAGAGCCATGAGAGAGCTAAGGTCATCACTTGTAGTTTGCATGAAAATCAAGTGTAGTTAAAAATTTCATGATTCCATATTTATTAGCTGTGATACTTAATGGGTGAAAAGCCAAAAAGAGCCACGACTCCATAGATCTAATGTGAAAAATATTTATGAATAGAATTTTATTTTGTGTGAATTTTGTTTTTTACCTCCTCTTCCTTTCCATCACTCACAGTATTTGGAGATGATTCTTTTGAGTGCCCCATACTAAATGCATTTAAACTTTTAACGTTAGATTCCAACTATAAATGTTTCATGGTTCTATTATGGAAAAGATAAAACTTTGTTTTTCCTTACATGCTATCTGCCTAAAATCAATAGGGAAATGTTTATAGGAAGCAAATAATTATAGTGTTACATTTTAAAATTTTGTTTTAATAGTTTTTGAAAGACTCTTTATAACTAATTTGTTTGGGTCAAATTATACATCCAATCATCTTAATGTATTTGGGTGATAGATAAATAATCATTTAATTACAATTTTTGAATGGCTATCTTCAATGTACAACTTTTTAACATTCACTAATTATTATATTTATTTTTATGTGGATAGCCATTTCTGTTGAATCTATTCACTATGAATTTTTGTCCACATTTTTCTTAGGCTGTTGACATTTGTCCAGTGAATTAGAGCGATATTTGCTGATCGACATTTGTCGAGTGAATCAGAGTGATATCTGTTGACCGAAATCTATCTAGTCAATTAGAGTGATATCTGTTGAGTGAATTAGAGTGGAATGGATGTGAGTCAAATACGGAAGGGTCAACAGGTATGAGTACCCCGAACCTTACGTTCGAAAGAAGGGGGCGTGGCTAGAGAGAGGTTTGAAAAATTGGATCCAATACCCAACGAGTTCTATTACATGTCTAAATTACACACAGGTGGTGCCTGAATGGCGGTTTGTTATCCACCAAATCTTAATGTGACTTTGCCATATCATTCAAATAGTTTTTACAGGTCCCTTAATCCTTAACATATAAGTTTGTTGGAATTTCTGCTAATTCCTAACACATAGAAAAATAAAAAAAATCCCGAGATTTATAATTGTATTCTTAGACAGAGAAAAATGGATTAAAAAAAAAAATTCAATGCAGTGAAAGCAAAAATTGTTGTTCTATTAATTTTTGAACTCTCTCACTACATTGAACTTTTGTTCTCATATATATATGGTTATGCACTGTTATCTTCATTTTTTTTTATATTTTGCAACGCACAGAATATATATTTGTAGCCCCGAACTTAAAACTTAAAAAAAAAAGCACTAAAATTTAAATCCTAGGGTTTTAAAAAAGTATATAAAACATTATTGAAATAAGCTAT
Organism: Pinus albicaulis; assembly: GCA_034641835.2. Lineage (NCBI taxonomy): Eukaryota > Viridiplantae > Streptophyta > Pinopsida > Pinales > Pinaceae > Pinus > Pinus albicaulis. The sequence continues at coordinate 53,208 of JAXQQM020068779.1, read as the reverse complement.
GTTAACACATTTTTCTGTGGACTTTTACCAAACAAAACAAATATTACAAAGCATATGTTGGAGTGATGTGATGAGTTTATTGCATGGAAAAATGTGAACCATGACATCACCACAAATTGGTGCGAAAAGTGAACGGGAGTTTGGTCACAATGTTTTATCGCATCGAACAAAGAGCCGGCTAAGTCAGCGTCAATTCGTTGCGATGCATTTTCATTGTTTGAGTATACGATGACATGGCGAGGTGGGCTAGAGTTTATTGCATGAGTTTGGGCGAAGTTTGACGTAAGCACCAAAACTTGTGATAAGAATTCTATTGGTTGAGCGAGGTATGTTGTGGATTTTGCGGGGGCCATGAAACGTGGCATTCTGGTTGAGCGATAAGCTTGTGGTTGGTCAATAAAACTACGAGAGAGGTACAGGGGTTGCAGTTGATTTAGAAAATTCATGGTCGTGTTGCATGGGATGCACCACGAGTAAACAAAAATGGAAGGCTACGGATAGTGAGAAAATTTGCGACTGTGCAGAACGCAAAAACTGGAAATTGAAATGATGGTTCAAGGGGCAAAGATGGTTGAGCTTGCTCATTGTCCTTCCCTGCACGAAAATTAACTGTCAGAAAATTAAAAGACTGTTTGTTGTTGCCGCTGTTGGAACAACGTAGCAGTTGGGATTATATTTCCAACACTCCCCCTTAATCACAACTATTGTTGTCATGCATTCCTAGACATTTTATGAGAAAATTAAATATTTCTGCCCCAAAGGTTTTGTCAAAATGTCTGCAAACTGTTCTTTTGTTCTGTAGTGTTGCAAAACAACTTCTCAATTGTTCACCAATTCTCTGATGAAATGATATTTAGCATCTATGTGCTTTGTCCTTTTGTGAAACACTGAGTTCTTTGATAATGCTATTGCTGAGCTATTATCACAATAAATTGTTGTGCCTTTTACCTATTCATGGCACAAATCCCTTAGCATTCTTCTCATCCATATTGCTTGACATGCCGTTGTTGTAGCTACCACATACTCCGACTCTATTGTATATAAAGCCACAATAGGTTGTTTCTTGGAAGCCCATGAAATGGCTCCCGATCCCAAATGAAAAACATAACCAGAGGTACTTTTTCTGTCATCTATACTTCCAGCCCAATCACTGTTAGTATATCTAATTAACTCAAAATGTTCAAAAGAGGTGTATAAAATATCATACCCCTTTGTTCCTTTCACATACCTTAGAATTATCTTTGTTTCTTGCCAATGTGTCTCCTTTGGCCTCTCCATAAATCTGGAAATTAAACTTACAACATGCATAATATCTGGCCTAGTTGCAGTCAAATACATAAGGTTGCCAACTATGCTCTTATACAAACTTGGATCAAAATCCTTGTTGTTATCTTCTTTTCTCAACTTCAATCCTATCACTGTAGGAGTAATTGTTGCCTTGCAATCCTGCATGTTAAATATTTCCAAAACTTCCTTCACATATTTTTCTTGGGAAATAAAAATTTTATTTTCATTTTTCTCTACTTCTATTCCTAAGAAGCATTTGAACAATCCCATATCAGTCATTTCAAATTCTTCTTTCATGACTGTTTTAAATTTTTCAATAAGGTAAGCATCATTACCTGTGAAGATCATATCATCAATATATAAAACAACAATGAGCATCTTACCATATTTTTCCTTGATGTAAAATGTGGGTTCTCCTTCACATTTCTCAAACCCATTGTCCAGTAGATAGGAATCTATCCTACTGTACCATGCTCTTGGTGCTTGTTTCAACCCATAAAGAGCCTTCTTCAATTTGCATACCTTGTGCTCTTGGCCTTCTTTCTCATATCCCAGAGGTTGTTCAACATAAACCTCTTCTATCAATACTCCATTTAGGAATGCTGATTTCACATCCATTTGATAAACTTTCCACTTGTGTTGTGTTGCAATAAACAACACTGCTCTTACTATTTCCATTCTTGCAACCGGTGTAAATGCTTCTTCATAATCTCTTCCTTGTTGTTGCTTGTAGCCTTTAACAACAAGTCTGGCCTTGTTCCTTTCAATATTTCCTTCAACATTGCTTTTGGTCTTGTAGACCCATTTTAATCCAATCACTTCCTTGCCTTTAGGAAGATCAACTAATTTCCATGTGTTTTTTTTTGTTATTGCACTTATTTCTTCATCCATAGCATGTATCCATTTCTTGTCTTTTACTGCTTCTTCAAAATGAATAAGATATTCTACATTACAATACAAAGCAAATAAAGAATTTACACCTTCATTGTTTGCCTCTTGCTCATAGATTTCATTCAAACTTTTGAATCTTGTTCTTCTTTCACTTGCTGAACTTTTGTTTGTAGAAGCACTCAAATCTGATCCTTGTATTGTTCTTTGAGAAGAAATTTCATCGCTTCTCAAGGGTGTTCCCATACCAGCTTGTGGTGTCCCTTGTTGTCCTTGTGTTGGTGGAGGAGGTGCTATGAATGAGAGATTTCTTTCATGTTGGGTATGTGTTATATTATTTCCACGACTAAGCACACGCGGGGGGGTAAGAGGGGGGGTGGGGGTAAGAGGGGGGTAGCTCGCCCTGCCTTTGCTTGGCGCAATGGAGGTCCTGAGGGGGCGTGGCCCCCTATTAGTCGGGAAATGCTTACAATGAAAAATTTTGGTCTTATTTTCGGTGGGCGGTCTGTGCCCATGGTTTTGTGCATGGTTTTGCACATGGTTTTGGGGTACGATGGTTTACGTCCCCTGGTATTTTGTAGATCCCCTCAAGGGAACTATGGTTATATTCTAATCCAAGGTTGATGGATTGGGTTTTATGTATGCTTCGTCATGTATATATATGCGTTGTAACACTGAAAGGAATATAATGAAAAAGTAAACTGGTGTGATCACGATTTGGATCAGGGAAAATTTTGTGTTTATACATTTCATGTTTTGTGCTTTGCTATTGTTTATTTCTGACCTGGAATTCTTATGTAGATAATTTACGTTTAGGGTTAAAACCCTACATTTGGTATCAGGAAAGTTTGACTTCAAGGGGATCATCTTTTCCTGCGAGGTTTTTTTTCTCGGGCCTATGGTAGATACTGTTTAGTGGGAAGTCTGTAGGATCGTATTGCGATTCTTGCAGTGAAGAAGATAAAGAAGATGGCGACGGCGGAAAGATAGAGACGAGAAATTTAATGATTTGATTTAAGTTATTGAAGCTCAAGATGGAGGAATCCCAATGGTGGAATAAAGATCGGTGGATTGTGGTAGATGCAGGTACTAAACCGACGACGATGGAATGAAGGCGGGAAGAAGGCGGGCCAGGAAGGCAAGGAAACGCAATCTGATTGTGTGTCTCAGATTCAGTATTGTTGAATGTATCTGGGGAAGCTACGGCGAAGACCTTGTGGGACAAACTAGGGACTTTGTACCAATCTAAGTCGTTGGTGAATAAATTGTTCCTGAGGAAAAAGCTGTATAACCTAAGGATGAAGGATGGAGACTCGGTTACAGAGCATCTGAACGCCTTCAATACTGTGGTAAGTCAGTTGTCATCTATTGATATTAAAATCTCAGATGAAGATAAGTGCATCATTTTGTTGTTTTCTCTACCAGACTTGTGGGACAGACTGGTTATTGCAATAGGTAGCAGCAGCTACCTTGGTTGTTATTGTTGTCTGATAACTAACATCGGAGAAATGAGAGACGAGGAAATATGGAGGTGGGAATGGAGATGCTTATATCTGAAGGAAAGGTCCCAAAGAAGCAGGAATAAAGGTTTGATGAGAGATCTAAACCTGGGGGATCATAAAATCTGGAGGATTTAATAGTGTCTTGGGAAATGTGGAAAGGAAGACTTGCAAAGGTCCAACGAGATCTAGCTCAGAAATAAAGTCCCGATGATGCTCATACAGAGGAAAAAACACCTCGGATGAAGGTGGGGATGTGTATTTGGATTCTTCTTCAAATACACATGTAGATCATGAGTCATGGTTGATTGACTCAGGTGCATCCTTTCACTTCACTCCCCATAGGGAGTGGTTCTGCGAGTATGAGAAATATGATGGTGGTGATGTCTTCCTAGGGGATGATAGGAAGGCCAGAATCGTCGGATATGGAAAGGTTAAGCTGAAGCTACAAGACAGAGGATGAACACTAACTTGGTGTTACATATTTTACATTGTCAAAAAATATGATTTACATAAGAAAGATGGATGATCAGGTGTAAAAACGGTGTTTGGAAAGGAATGCACAGATGGTTAGAATTGCTAACCAATGCGAGTTGATTTGGAACCTATTACAAAATTTTAATTGCTTGTTATTGATGGGTGTAGCAGTTTAGTTCCTGGTGACGAAGACTGTGTCTTTGGAGAAAAGACCATGCTATGGCATCAAAGGCTTTGACATATTGGAGAGAAGGGCCTTCGGATACTGCATAGAAATGGTATGGTAGAAGGCATGTCTAATTGCTCTCTGGATTTCAATTTCTGTGAACATTGTGTATATGGGAAGCAGAATTGGGTGAGTTTTCATTCTGGTGCTAAGAGGGCGAACAAGATATTAAAACTTGTGCACAGTGATGTGTTTGGACCTGTGTCAGTTCCATCACTGGGAAAGTCTATGTACTATGTTTTATTCATAGATGACTTCTTAAGGAATACATGGATATATTTCTTGAGGAATAAATCTGAAGTCTTTGACAGCTTAAAGAATTTAAGGCTCTGGTGGAAAACCAGACAGAGACGAAGATAAAGGTGTTGAGGACAGATAATGGTGGGGAGTTCTGCAAGAAGGAATTTGAAAATTTCTGTAAGAAGTGTGGTATAGCACGGCAGAAGACTACTCCATACACACCTCAGCAAAACGGAGTTGCAGAAAGAATGAATAGAACACTGATGGAAAAGGCAAGAAGCATGCTCAGTGGTACCGGGTTAAGACAAGAATTGTAGGCAGAGGCGGTGGTATGCTCTCCCAGTTAACATCACTTCATGTTGGAGGATGACTCCACATAGTGCAGTTTGGTAAGAAACCCTCTCTTTTCACATCTAAGGGTATTTATGGATGTGAATGCATATGTACATGTTAAACAGAAAAGGACCAAATTTGGATATCAAATTTGAAGGTGCATCTTTATTGGGTATAAGGATGGTTTAGAGTTACAAGCTGGAACCGAAGCCAGGAAGGTTGTACCCAGGCAGGATAGTCTTAGAGAAGCGAAAGATGTTGTTAAACATGAAATCATACAAAGGAACACGAAGAAGATAGAGTTTGAGCTAAAGGAAGATGAATCGGAATGCAACGGGAATAAGACTTAGAAGATGAAGAGCCATGAACTCCAATATTGAGGGTGAGTTCGAGAAAAGGCAAACGAAAGGTATAGTCATACGCTGCAGTTTGGTTTTAATAACCTGTGTTGATCCAGTGTCAGGGAGGCAGTAGATTCAGAGGATGGAAAACTCTAGAAGGAGGCCATGATTGATGAAATTGCATCCTTGCACAAAAACAATGCATGGGATCTGGTGGAGTTGCCGGCTGGAAGGAAGCCCATCGAGAGCAAATGGGTGTTTAAGAAGAAGATGAATGTAGAAGGCAAGGTGGAGAAATACACAGCTCGGTTGGTAACAAAAGGTTATTCCTAGGTGCTGGGAATTGATTTTGGTGATATTTTTTCTCCTGTTGCCAAAGTTACTTCTATTAGATTACTTTTATCTGTTGCTGTTGCATTTGATTTCGAGATGGAACAGATGGATGTGAAGACAACATTTCTTCACGGGGATCTAGAAGAGGAGATCTAAATGAAGCAACCTGAAGGCTTCATGGTGAAGGGTAAGAAAGAACTGGTATGCAGGTTGAAGAAGTCTCTGTATGGGTTAAAACAGTCACCAAGGATGTGGTATCAGAAATTTGATATATATATATACAAGGACTTGACTTGACCAAAAGAAAAGAGGATAATTGTGTGTATTTTAAATTAATTGGTGATCATGTTATTTATTTTGTACTGTATGTGGATGATATGTTGCTGGTTGGAAATGAAAAATAAATTATCAAGAATTTGAAGACCCAATTGTTCTCCAAATTCGACATGAAGGATCTTAGTGCTGCAAACTATATTTTGGGCATGGAAATTAAACAAGATCAGGAAAAGAGGAAGCTCTAGTTAAACCAGAGGAAGTATGTTGATACATTATTTTAGAGATTCGATATGCAGGATAGTAAACTGGTGAAGGTTCTTATTCTTGTAGGTGTAAAGTTATCCATTGAACTGTGTCCCAAGACACATGAAGAAGAAGAGGACATGTCATGTGTTCCATATGTAAGTGCAGTGGGTAGCCTGATGTATACAATGGTGTACTAGTGAAGTTTATACGGTAGGAATTATTGGCAGGTTTATGTCAGAGCCAGGGAAGAAAAGAACATTGGAGGCAGTGATGGCAGGTTCACCTCGAGATATTTACGTGGCACTGCGTGGGTCCATGGTTTATGCTTCTGAGGAGAACTAGGATTGGAAAGAATGTTGTTCATGGTTTTGTTGATGCGGGCGGGGGTGGAATTACAGACCAAAGAAGATCTACAAGTGGGTATGTGTTTAGCCTATTTGGAGGCGCAGTCAGTTGGATGAGTAAAAGATAGTCTGTAGTGGCTCTTTCAACTACAGAGGCAAAATACATGGCAGCCACTCATGCAAGTAAGGAAATAGTTTGGTTGCAGAGATTGTGTTCAAGTATGGGGTTGGTACAACAAGCTATAAGGATAGAATGTGGTAGCCAAAGTGCAATTTTCTTGGCTAAGAACCCTGCTTATCATTCAAAGACAAATCACATTGATGTTCAATATCACTTTGTTAGAGATATGGTTGAGGCTAAAATGGTGTTGCTGGTGAAGGTGGACACTTTGAAGAATGTTGCAGATGCATTGACGAAGTCTGTGAGCACTCAGAAGTTCTCTTGGTGTAGAGAAACAATGGGTGTTGAAGAATTAGGACAATGACTAAGCTCTCCTATGGCCCCCTGCAGAAAGAAAACGACAAGTGGGAGAATGTTGGGTATGTGTTATATTATTTCCGCGACTAAGCACGTGCGAGGGGGAAATAGCCCCCCCTTTGCACTGGGTGCAATGAGGGGGTTACAGGGGGGACGGTAGCCCCCACTGTCAGGGTCCGGGGCAGCAACCCAGCGAAAATTTTTGGTCCTTAATTTCCGGTGGGTGGTCCGCGCCCATGGTTTTGTGCATGGTTTTGCACATGGTTTTGGGGTACGATGGTTTTTCGCCCCTGGTATTTTTTGTAGATCTGGTCAAGGGAACTACGGTTATGTTCTAATCCAGGGTTAATGGATTGGGGTTTATGTATGCTTCGGCATGTATATATATGTGTTGTAACACTAAAAGGAATATAATGAAAAATCAAGCTGGTTGTCCCGATTTGGAATCCAGGGGAAAATCTCTATGTTTATCTGTTTTATGTTTTATTCTCTCGCTATTGTTTATTTTTTGTTATAAGATTCATATGTAGATAATTTATGTTTAGGGTTAAAACCTACATTTCAGTCATTTCTTCCTCATCTTCTTCTTGAGACATACAAGTCTTCACATTCACTGTTTTTTCAATGCTTCCATCCCAAGCTTCTTCTTCAATGAACTGCACATCTCTTATTATAATAAAATTCTTGGTGGATGGGTTATATAGTCTGTATGCCTTTGATTCATCACTGTATCCAACAAATCTACACTTCTCCCCCTTGTTGTCCAACTTCTTTCTCAGCTGATCCGGAATGTGTGCATAAGCCACACAACCGAATACACTCATGTGGGTGAAAAATTATTTTATCCCACTCCATGCTTCTTCCGGAACTCTGTTCATAACACTCTTTGTTGGGAATCTATTCAAAACATATGCTACACAATGTACAAATTTAGCCCAATAGTCATTTGGCAAATGTTTTGCCTTCAGAATACTTCTTACCATGTCCATGATGGTTCTATTTTTCCTTTTAGCAACACCAATTTGCTGAGGTGTATACCTTGCTGTAAATTTTTTATTTATCCCATTTTCCCTACAAAAACGGAGGAAATATTTTGATTAGGTGATCATGTCCAAGAGGAAAAAAATGTTCAAAATTGAAACTGCTTAGAATTGGTTGCAAATTGACAACCGGATAGGCCTCATCACTGCAATTCTGGTGCCACAAACGAGACCCAAATCCGATGTCGTATGAGGAAGATATTGAAGTTTTAAAACGCCTAATAACCTTCAAAACAGGACCTTTGAACTTAGAAATTTTGTCATCTTCAGAAAAAATTTATGGCAAAAAAATTCATTTTTATATGGTTTTATGGTGGCCTATAAGAGGATGCCATGTGGCTTGCTCGGAGGCTATCACATGGCCCCAGGCCAAAGGTTCAAGTCTGTTTAAAAATTGGTATTGGTGGGCAGACTTGACTCGAGCTGAACGCATTCGGGTCAATCGGGCACGACCTGACTCAAACGTTCATGGGTTACCCTTAACGTAAACAAGTTCAACAAGTGTTCACTAATGAATGCAAAAGGGTCAGTTGGGCGGAGGTCGACCCGACCTGCACGCAAAATGGTCAGCAGTCGGGTCATCGGCATGTTGTGCTAAATGGAGGTTGGGCGGAGTTAAGTCTTAGCCCTCAGGGCTTAAGAAGGAATATAATTTGTCTACGCACTATGACTGTGGTTTAAGCCAATTCATCGGTGGAAAAATCTGGGTTAAGCACTCAGGTGCTAGCCCCCAACCATATGACCTACAGGCAGTGTCTAAGGGCACGGCTTCAGCCTTATCCGCCAGTTAGACTAACCGTCCGGGAAATTCGCATGTGAACACAAGTTAATCTGACAGTTAAACTAAATGTTTATGCCTTATTTAGCGTGTGGTTTCGATAATTCAAATATTCCATCTTTTTTGGTGGAGCTAACTGGAGTTAGCCAAATTTAGTGGAGGATTTCTAGTGCCACTGGGAAAAATACTGTTTGGATCATAACTTTCACCATATTCGACCAAATTAGACAAAAATTTAGTAAATTTTTGGTATTATGAGCATTCTGGAGCCATTGAGATAGGTTGCAGACCCAACATAGGTGTTTTTTATCCATTTTTTCTTTAGGGAATCTTGGAGAGCCATTAGGTCCATGAGGGAAATGGAGTTGCATTGGGCTACACTTCACTGTTTGAGGTGAAATAAAAGCCATACTTAGCTTATTTCTGTCTTCTGAATTCATTTTCACAGTTTTTTCAACCTGTTTAGGCTTATTTCTCACTGTAAAACCAATTTGAGCACCATAATATAGCAAGGACATGCCCATTGGGAGCGTTGGACCCGACAGATGTAGCCCAAAAGGGGTGAACTGCCTCATCATGTTGCTGTGTTGTTATGGTGAAGTTATTTTTCTATGTATTTCAGATTCAAGATGTTAAAAAGTAATTTTAATTAACATTCCCTCACACTTAAACTCAAAAACAGTTACCAAAAACACTTTGTTTAACTTGTAAGACATGAAAAACACTTTGCACACTTAATTAAATGGAAATTAATACTTTGAACAACAAATAAAAATAGTTTCATTTTCAGATCAGTTGGTATCAGAGCTAAGGATTTGAGCCTTAGGAGCTAGAGTTTTACTCAGCATTTGTTTTGTGCAAAGATATATTTGATTGTTTGCAAGTTTTGATGCTTACTAGGCTTAAACTTAAGAGAGGTGAAGGACATTTGGTTAGTGTAAGAAATAATCCACAACCAAGAAGGGTCAGAGAGCCACCTTCAAGAGCCATAGAAGCAACTTCAAGCATGTCTTCAAGAGAGGGAGAATCTCTTGAAGATATGGATCCCAAGGAAGAAGAACGAGTATTCTAGAAAGCTTTCTTAGACATGACTGAGATGGTGAGGATACTCTACCAAGAAAGGAATGACAAGCTTGTTGGAGAAGGGTCTAAAAACCAGAAAGAAGGAGAGGGTTCTTCAGGAGGAAAGAAAAGTGATGACAAGTCAAATAAAAGACACAGAGGAAATGGTGATCCACCATCCCCATCTTCATCCTCTTCCTCTACATCGTCATCCTCAACTTCGGTGAATAAATCTCACAAGTCTAAAACTACTAGTAAAATTCCATTTTTAAAGCTTGATGTCAAATTTGAGTTGCCTATGTTTAACGGTGAAGTCAATGCAAAGAAACTTGACAATTGGATAAGATGGTTGGAAGTTTACTTGAGGATACAAAACCTTCATGATGACGACACTAAGATACATTTAGCCTCGTTGAGAATGGATGGAGCAGCATTGGTGTGGTGGGAAGCCAATACCAAGGATGAAAGTTAAAAACATGGTAAGATCACTTTATCATGGGCTAAATTTATTATTGTAGTTAAAAAGAAATTTTATCCATTAGCTCATTTACAAAAGGCTATCGTGAACTGGAAAAACTTCAGACAGCTTAAGGGACAAAATGTACAAGACTACACCCAAGAGTTTAGGAGAAGAGCACTCTTATTAGGGGTAGACTTACAAAGTCAATATATTTTGCTAAAATATATAGGTGGTTTGCATAGCTAACTTAGACATACTATCCTTATGTTCAATCCCACTAGTCTAGACGAAGTTTGTGTACAAGCTATACATTTAGAGGCTAGAGGGAAAAACACTTTTGATGAGGGTAGAAACAAGCCTTTTAAAGGAAAAACAAAGATAAAACCTTTAAGGGAAAAGGAAAAAAGAATGCATCTGTCAAACAAGAGGGTGAGAAAGTGATATGTAAACATTATTCAAGAGAAGGCCATGAAGAGAAAAACTGTTGGAAATTACATCCTGGAAAAAGATCTCGGTTTAACAAAAACAAAGGAAAGAAGAAAACTGCAGCTACTAAAAAATACACCACAAGACTTAGGTGATGATTCAGGTGACGAAACCAAAATTGCAGCCATGGGTTCAAAAATTATGAAGGGAAAGGAAATTGAAACTAAGCCAAGCACTAGTACTTCAAACTGTCATGTACAAGCTCCAAATGAGGAAGAAAGAATTTAATTGTTCCATGTGACGGCAGTCTCAAAACATACAAAAATTGACACACTGTTTGACAATGGGTCAGAAGAAAATATCATATCATAAGACTTGGCCAAAAAACTTAAACTTGAGACCATTCCACATCCAAAGCCTTATCCACTTGGGTGGATATGCAAGGATGCAAACTTACAAGTCTTAAGAAAGTGCATATTGCGATTCGTGATTACTGCACACTTTATTGACACAGTTGAACTTGATGTAGTATCGCTTGATATATCAGGAATTGTTTTGGTAAGTCCTTAATTATTTGATAGGAAAGCGATCTTCCATCGCCATGAAAATAAGTATCATCTCTTCAAAGATGGCAATGAGTTTATTGTCAGAGCACATCGCAAGAAGGAAAATATAGCAATGGTAAATGCGGGACATGTAAAAAGGCTAGTTAATTCTAGTAAGAGTTTTGTACTTCTTATGGTTAAGCCCAAGGTTGATGTGAATCATGAGTCATTTGAAAATTTTGATTCCAATCTTAAATCAGATTTATATGATGTAGTTGATGCACATCATGAGATGTTTCAGGAACCGACAGGTTTACCTCCTAAAAGGGAGATTCATCATGAAATCCATTTACATCAAGATTGTCCTCTTCCTAACATAGGCATGTACTGCATGTCTATCATGGAGAGTGTTGAAATCAAGTGGAAAATTAAAGACTTCTTGGAAAAAGGATTCATAAGACCAAGCACTTCGCCATGTGGGTCACCGATAGTGTTGATTCCAAAAAGATATGGAACTTGGCGCATGTGTGTGGACTTCAGGGCATTGAACAAGATAACGGTAAAGAATCTTTACCCACTCCCAAGGATAGATGATTTGTTAGATCAACTGAAAGATGTTAAATATTTCACTAAGTTAGACTTACGTAGTGGTTATCATCAAGTTAGAATCGCAGAAAGTGACATTTGGAAGACATCATTTAAAACCAAACAGGGACTCTTTGAGTGGCTTGTTATGCCGTTTGGTTTATGTAATACACCTACAACTTTCATGCGGGTAATGGATGATGTCTTACGTCCTTTTCTTGATGATTTAATTATTTTCTACTTATATGACATCTTAATTTTCAGCAAGACTAGAGAAGAGCATGTTATGCATGTTAAGAAAGTACTTGATATTTTGAAGAAAAATCAGTTGTTTCTTAAAATGTCAAAGTGTGAATTTGGAAAGACTTCTTTGGTTTATTTGGGACACATAGTAGGAGGAAGTGCTTTGAGAATTGATCCTTCTAAGGTAGAAGCCATTGTGAATTGGCCTACTCCCAAATCCATTATAGAGGTAAGAAGTTTTTGGGTGCAACTCAGTATTGGAGGAATTTTATTTCTATATTCTATGCCATAGCCACTCCTATGCATGCAGTGACAAGTGTGAGTCGTGCTTTCAAATGGGGAGGCAAGAAACAAAAAAATTTTGAGTCTTTGAAAGAGAAGATAAGTTCAGCTCCAGTCCTTGCATTACCGGACTTAAGACAACCATTCGAGATTCAGACTGATGCCAGTGATTACACCATGGGTGTAGTTCTCTTACAACATGGTAAGCCTATTGCATTTCATTCTAAGACATTTAATGGTGCTGTTGTGAATTATCCTACATATGATAAGGAGTTGTATGCATTGGTACAAAGTGGAAAAAAGTGGAAACACTATTTTATGGGCAAAGAAACAGTTGTTCATACCGACCATCAACCTTTATAGTACTTGCAATCGCAAAGTAAATTGCAGCAGTCACGAAATTTCAGATCGATGGGCTTCCTACAACAATTTCACTTGGTAATAAGGTACAAGAAAGGTATTTACAATAAAGTTTCTGATATGATTTCAAGGCCTATTATTAGTGCTACTACTTTACTTAAGAGTGATTCTATTGTACATGAGAGCTACATAGAACAGTATGCATCAGATGTTGATTTTAAGGATGTGTATGATAACTTGAGTGAAGGGAATCATGTTGAGGAGAATGATTATCATTTGCATAATAATTTGCTATTTCATATGGGAAAGTTATGTATACCACAGGGGGAGAGACTAAGCATCATGAGAGAAGCTCATTCTTCTCTTATTGCTGGACATTTCGGGGTAAGCAAAATGGTGGAACATTTATAGAGGTATTGTTATTGGCCTCTCATGGTAGATAGTGTTTCACGTTTCATTAGAGGTTGTTCATTATGTGCTACAAGCAAGCCTAGCAATAGGAAGCTTGGTTTATATACGCCATTACCGGTACCTTCTAGACCATGGGAAAGTGTTTCTATGGATTTTGTTGCAGGTCTACCATTATCTAGAAAGCAACATGATTATCTTTATGTAGTAGTTGATAGATTCAACAAGATGTGTATTCTTATGCCATGTAAGAAATCTATAAATGCTGAACAAACTGTTGTTTTATATTTTCAACATGTATGGGTTCATTATGGCTTGCCTACTTCTATTATTAGTGATAGGGATTCCAGGTTTTTTGGGAATTTTTCGTCCAATCTATGGAAGATGATGGACACCAAGTTGAAGAAGAGTACTGCTTTCCATCCGCAAATAGATGGCCAAATAAAGGTAATGAATAGAACCATTGTACATATTTTGAGAGTTTATTGCAGCAAGCATCCCAAGCTTTGGGATGAGCACTTGCATTACATTCAGCATGCTTACAACCGGGCCAAGCACTCTTCTACAAATACTTCACCTTTTGAAGCTTACTTTGGGTATTTGCCTCCTTTAGATTTAATTCTTGAGAAGGATGTGGCCATTGATGGGCATAGTGAAATTGACAAAGCTCGCATGTTCATTGAAATAATTCAGCTCATACATCAACAAGTTCAAGAACAACTTGAAAAAAGTCAAGGCAAGTACAAGGAGAGGCATGATAAACACAGAGTTGATCATAAGTTTCAAGAAGGAGATGAGGTATGGCTACATATTAGTAAGGAAAGAATGCAAGGAGAAGGTAAAAAGCTGAAACCTATTCGTTATGGTCCATTCAAGATCCTTAAACAAGTTGGAAATAATGCTTTTCAACCAAATTTGGCTTCATATATGCAAATGTATTCTGTTTTGAATGTGGAAAATTTACGTTTGTATGAACCTCCTTTAATTTTTGATTATGAAAGTGAAATTCAGCTGCCCTCCATAGAGGATTTCTCGCCATAATTTTTGGATGAGCTGAAAGAGGATGCTATCCTTGACAGAAGGACACACACTTCGAGGAGGGGAAATCTTGATTATGTTCGGGTTGGTCTTAAAGGCAGAAAACAGAGTAAGGCAAAATGGATTGAGGTGGAAAAGGTGAAGGATCTATACCCTCATCTTTTTAACAGGTAATTGAAGGATTTTTGGGTCCAAAAGCTTCCCAATGGGGAGGTGTGATTAGATGATCATGTCCAAGAGGAAAAAAATGCTCAAAATTGGAATTTCTCAGAATTGGTTGAAAATTGAACGATCGGATAGGCCTCGTCGCTGTGATTCTGGCACTGTGAATGAGACCCAAATCCGATGTCGTATGAGGAAGATATTTAAGTTTTAAAATGCCCAATAACCTTCAAAATTAGACCTTTGAACTTAGAAATTTTGTCATCTTCAGAAAAATTTTATGGCAAAAAAATTCATTTTTATATGGTGTTATGGTGGCCTATCAAAGGGTGCCACGTGGCCTACCCAGAGGGTGCCATGTGGCCCCAAGCCAAAGGTTCAAGTCTGTTTAAAAATTGGTGTTGATGGGTAGACCCGACCTGAGCTGAACGCATTCGAGTCAGTTGGGCACGACCCAACCCGAACGTTCATGGGTCACCCTGAACATAAAAAAGTTAAACAATCATTCAACAGTGAATGCAAAAGGGTCATTTGGGCGGAGGTCGACCCGACCTGCACGCAAAATGGTCAGCAGTCAGGCCGTCGGCATGTTGTGCTGAACGGAGGTTGGGCGGAGTTAAGTCTTAGCCCTCAGGGCTTAAGACGGAATATAATATGTCTACGCACTATGATCGTGGCTTAAGCCAATTCACCAGCGGAAAAATCTGGGTTAAGCACTCAGGTGCTAGCCCCCAACCATATGACATGTAAGCGGTGTCCAAGGGCATGACTTCAGCCTTATCCGCCAGTTAGACTAACCGTCCGGGAAATTCGCATGTGAACATGAGTTAATCTGACAGTTAAACTAAATGTTTCTACCTTATTTAGCACACGGTTCCGATAATTCGGAGATTCCGCCTTTTCTGGTGGAGCTAACTGGAGTTAGCCAAATTTAGTGGAGGATTTCTAGTGTCATTGGGAAAAATACTGTTTGGATCATAACTTTCACCATATTTGACCAAATTAGACAAAATTTTAGTCAATTTTTGGTGTTCTGAGAATTATGGAGACATTGAGATAGGTTGCAGAGCCAACAGAGGTGTTTTTCAACCATTTTTGTTTCAGGGAAGCTTGGAGAGCCATCAGGGCCATGAGGCAAATGGAGCTGCATTGGGCTACACTTCAGTGTTTGAGGTGAAATAAAATTCATACTTAGCTTATTTTTGTCTTCTGAATTCATTTTCACAGTTGTTTAAGATTGTTTAGGCTTATTTCTCACTGTAAAACCAATTTTAGCATCATAATATAGCAAGGACATGCCCATTGGGAGCATTGGACCCGATAGATGTAGCCCAGGAGGGGTGAGATGCCTCATCATGTTGTTGTGTTGTTATGGTGAAGTTATTTTGTTGCGTATTTCAGATTCAAGATGAAACAATAATTTTAATTAACATTCCCTCACACTTAAACTCAAAAAAAGTTACCAAAAATACTTTGTTTAACTTGCAAGACATGACAAACACTTTGCACACTTAATTAAATGGAAATGAATACTTTGAACAACAGACATAAATAGTTTCATTTTCAAATCATATTTGGAGATATATTCTCCTCCTCTATCAGTCCTTAAAACTTTAATATGTTTCCCACTTTGATTCTCAACAAGAGCTTTAAAGTGGCAAAACTTCTCAAATACTTCACTCTTCAATTTTAGGAAGTATACCCATGTCTTTCTTGTGTAATTATCAATAAAAATCAACATATAATGGACGCCTGCTAATGATGGTGTTTGCATTGGTCCATACAAATATGAATGGACAATTTCTAAGGGTGGTTTTGCTCTTATGCTCTTTCCTCATGGAAATCTTTCTCCATGTTTTTTTCCCAAGATGCAGCCTTCACAAAGGTTGTCTAGTTTCTAAATCAATGGTAATCCTTTTACCATTCCCTTTCTGTGTAACAAATTCAGACCTCCAAAGTTGAGATGTCCAAATCCCAAATGCCACAACCAGTTTTCATCTTTTGCTTCCTTTTGGAATGTCTCTTGAGTTATAGCTGCCATTGCAACTCCTTTCTTCAAAGCTACTCTCATTTTGAAAGGAAACATTCTATTGCTGGTCATCTTCACTTGTGCAATACATTGCTTGCTTGGTGGTTTATCCATGATGGTACATACATAATCTTCAAAAAATACATTGTAGCCCTTTTGAATGAGTTTTCCAGTGCTTAAAAAATTACATTTCATACCTGGTACATAATATACATCAGATATTCTCTTATTTTCTCATTTATTTGTGAAAATACTTAATTTTCCTTTACCAATGACAGAGACTTTACTATCTATCCCCAATTTTACTTGATACTTCACATTTTCATCCAACATATAAAAAATTGCCATGTTTCCAGTCATATGGTTACTACATCCTAAATCTAAAAACCATATATATTCATTCTTCTCTTCAACAATATTACATGCTAGAAACAAATTCTCTTAACTCTGAGTTTCCTTAGTAAAATTAGCACTGGGTCTATTACCCATGTCATTCTGTTTCTTTTTACATTCATTGGAATAATGCCCATACTTCTTATAGTAATGACATTGGACTCAGGATTTATCATGCCTTTGTCCATGTGATTGATTTTGTCCAGCTTTTTGGCTACTGCCTTGGCCTTGGTTCTGATTTTGGTTGCTGCCCCTTCCATTTGTATTTGTTGGGCTGCTTCTTCCTCCTCTACTTTGGCTTCTTCCTCTACCTCTTCCTTGGTAGTTTGATCTGCCTTGACCTCTGCCTCTTCCAAAGGACATTTGGGTCTTGAAGGCATGCTCCAAAAAGGATTTTGCTATTCTGTTCAATCTTTGTTCATGTGTTATCAGTGATGCATGAAGCTCATCAACAATAAACAATGTGAGATTCTTTGTCTCTTCAATGGTTGTTACTATCACATCAAATCTTGAGGGTAGAATCCTCAATATTTTCTCCACTATTCTTCTTTCTTCAACTGTCTCTCCATGAGACCTTATTTGGGTAACCATCCCAATCAACTGTGTAAAGAATGAGTCTATTGTATCAGACTCTTTCATGCAAATGACTTCAAAATATCTTCTCATAAATTGAAGCTTTGATGTATTTATGTTCTCCATGCCTTGATTGGTTTTCTAGAGGGTATCCCATGCATCCTTGGACTTCTTGGCTACTGCAATCCTTGGAAATATGCTTTCATGCACTGCTTGAAAGAAATATAAGAGGGCTTTTGAGTCCTTATTTCTATTACTCTTCAACAAATCTTTCTCTGCCTATGTCAAGGCATTAATTTTTTGTTCATCTGTTGGTTCTTCACATCCATCTTCAACCAGCTCCCGTAAATCTTGAGATGCAAACAGGGCTCTCATTGTGATTGCACAATAGTAATAGTTCTTCCCATTGAACTGTGGGAGTTGAGAATTTCCCATACTCATGCTTGTGCTAGCTATCGCCATTGCTAGCTTTGCAGAAAAAACTTGAATGTGTATTTAAACTAAACTTTCTCACTGCTGGAGAGATAACCTCTATCTCTAAAAAAATATTAAGACAAACAATAACTCTAATTTTTTTTAATAAATACATGACTTGCTGAAAACATTCTTTCACTTTGTTGGAGAAAAAAGCTTCAACACTCTTCTTATTCTTTTCCTACAGCTTCTTCAGCAAATGCTGAGATCCTAGACTAGCTCTGATACCATGTTAGAATTTTTGCTAATTCCTAACATATAGAAAAAAAAAATCCCTTCTCTTAACACAGAGAGATTTATAATTTTATTCTCAGATAGAGAAAAATGGATACACAAAAAAAATTCAGTGGAGAGAAAGCAAAAATTGTTGTTCTATTAATTTTTGAACTCTCTCATTACATTGAACTGTTGTTCTCATATATATATGGTTCTGCACTATTCTCCTCTTCTTTTTTTATATTGTGCAACACACAGAATATATATCCGTAGCCCCAAACTTAAAAAATTTAAAACAAAGCACTAAAATTTAAATATTATGGTTTAAAAAACTATATAAAACATTATTGAAATAAGCTATGTTAACATGCTTTGCTATGGAATTTTACCAAACAAAGCAAACATTGCAAAACATATGTTGGAGTGATGCGATGAGTTATCGCATAGAAAAATGTGAACCATGACGTCACCACAAATCAGTGCGAAAAGTGAACTGGAGTTTGGTCACAATGTTTTATCGCATCGAACAAAGAGTTGAATGAGTCAGCCTCAATTTGTTGCAATGCAATTTCATTGGTTGAGTGGACGATGACATGGCGAGGTGGGCCAGAGTTTATCGCATGAGTTTGGGCGAATGTTGACGTAAGCACCAAAACTTGTGATAAGGATTCTATCGGTTGAGCGAGGTATGTTGTGGATTTTGTGAGGAACATGAAGTGATTGAAGATCATTGCTTGGTCAAGACCTAATTGCGTGGTTGAAGGCCACATCCATTTATCAGGTTTGCACTACAATTGAACAACTTTTCCATCTTAATAACTTGTTCCAGACTGGATCAATCCTTTATTTCTGGTGGCACAAATCACACTACCTGATACGCTAACATTTTCCCTTTACTATGAGGATTGGAGCTCACATTTATTTTTTTACAGCAGTACGAGGTTGAAGGGAAGCGGGAGGAATAACACCATGTGCAAAGCAGACAATCTACTACAACTCTCCAACTAGTTTTAGATGCAAAGGGAGTCTTTGCTCTAAAGTTTAAAGACCTTATTTTTGGTGGAATAACATTGTTCGTTGATCATGTTTACACGGGTTTGATTGCATGTTGCATAAATTTTCATTAGTAAGAGAGGTGAGATATTTTTTCAGAGGAATTTGCAGTTTTTTAAGTCGTCAGATCCAAAGGTGTCATGTTCCTAGGGGTTTTGTTTCCATAGAGAACGTATGGGGAGTTTACATTTCAAGTATTGTTTCAGAGCTAATCCTTTGATGGTATTTTGAGGCACTGGATATCGAAGAGATCATATTTCACAGCTTGGGAATATGGCTTCTTCTACAACAAAATACACTGGGGAGACTTGCTGCTCTCTGTCTGACGCACTCCTCCGGTGTTTTTGTTTCTCCTTTGATTGTCGTAGATAGGTGACTCGGGTTTGAGAGGACGAGAGATGAAGAATGGAGCCAGAATGGAGCAAACCATTGCTTCTCGTGGAGTAAATCACACTAAAATACTAAAATAGTTACATGCTTTATTAAGATCCAAATTGCAATTTATGAAAGTTGGATCTATTTTTCGCATCCACATTTCTTATTAATAACACAAAAAATTATCAAATGGAGCTCAACTAGTGAGTGTATTAGATAGCTAAATCACAAGACACTTTAAGATAGTCGCCATGATATTGCTGGCATTTAATGAATTAATTTTAGTTATGCATATTCATCACAATTGGCATACACAACGATAATAAATGCAACTAAATGTTTAAGCCTATTAAAGAGCCTTGGATTCTAATGTCTTGATTTTATATTAAATAATTTTTATGTATGTTTCTTTGAAATATGGTTAAAGACAATGAATTTCAAATCTAAAAATAAGACTCACTTGAACTTGATAAATCTTTGGATTTATTGCTACATCCAAAGTAAGGGAGAAAATTAGTAAAATATTTATGATTACAGTAACAACGGTCAATTGAAATGATATTTGTTTGTTTCAAGAAATGCCATAATCATATATGTTAGAGTCCACTTTGTCACATCCAGTAATTAGGCCTCCTAATGGGATCAATCAACGTCCTATTCCCCCTTGTCAACATCATTGCACAAAGCCCTAAGTATGCCTCCTTCATTTCCCAGAATTTTTTCCTGAAACTACATCATCTGAGCCAGTTTTAGGACCAACGCTCTCTGGCCTCCTTCTTGACAATGTTCACCTATAGGTTGGTCCACTATGGCCAACGTTGATCACATACAAGTTGCTCCACTGAGACCAGTGTTTTTCACCTATAGGTTGCTCCCCTTTGCACCTGTGTTTGTTCTATAAATTTGGGAAAAAGAGAGAAATTATGGAAGCTTCCTCTTCCAGAAGTTTCCAGAATTTGTTACAACCATTTACCAAGCATATAAAACATTTTGATCCTATCCTATCCCTATTTGGAGTTTCCATCCCTTATCCTTTGATCCCATCCTACCATGAAATGGATCTTAAACCTTAGAATGGTAATTGGATAAGAACTACCAACTTACCCCACTCCTCTATATATTTACAGACTTCCATATTCAAGAGGTTGTATTTTGGAGAGTGATTCTACCCTTATGATTTTGTGGTGAAGAGGTACAATTCCATGCATTTTGGGTGATTGGAGGTGCATATTTTGATAAGGATATGACAAGATAACTTAGAGGAGTTCTTCTACAATATCAAAACCTATTTGTGGTTGTAATCTCCTTCAATTTATATTAATGCAAAGAATTATTTGCTTTTCTATTTGTGATGTCGTTATTTCATGTATTTCAATACCATATTGATCTATTGAATAGAGTACTTAGATGGTATTTCATACATCTCTTAGTTCCTTGGCTTGTGTTATCTGACTGTGCAGGTTCTAATTTTGGCAATGAGAGATGGAATTAGAGAATTCAAGCTAAATAAGGAGTGAATCATGTGATAGATTCCAAGCAGGCTTCATTATGTCATCTATTTAATTTAAGGAAAATGATTTGGTTCCTTGTCTCTTTGTTGTTCTAGGTTGTCCTTCTAACCTAGGGGAGATATTTTTGTCTACAACCATAAATCATACATAACAAATTGGTGACTTGTCTAGGGATTGGTGTATTCCCTTTGTGTTTTCTTTGTCTATTGTGTTTGATTGCCTCTTTCATATACCTTTGCTGCTTTGACCAGCTAAGAACAGACCTAGGAAGTGTTTTCATTGAGTCTTATTTTCAATTTTTATGTTGGATCCCTCCATCCCTAGACCAACACTCCCTAGTGCATCTAATAGAGCATTTCATGTCACCCGGGCCCACATTGTATCATCGTTGCAAAGCACTGGTTCATCCTTTGCACCAGCACCAGCATTGGCCCCTATTTTTGCACAAAATTTTCCTTTGTTTTTGAGTGTCTCTTTGATCAACCTACTTCCAGTTGACCTTCCTTGAGTCTTGAGTGTCTTGTGATCTCTTTAAAGCCTCCATTTGGTTTTCATTTGAGTTTGATTACCTTTGTTAAGAATTGGTTTTGATTTTTCTTTGTTGTTATCATTTGCTCACTTGCAAACTGATTTCGTTTGGTTATTGATCGCTTGGATGAATTTTTGTTTTTAGTCCCCATTCTGAAAAGTTCATTTGAAATAGTGATTAAACATTTGCATATTAGTTTACTTCATTTCGAAAATTAAGTTTGTTGAAAAGAAAAAAATTGCATTTGGAATTTAGGGTTTTATATGTGCATTGATATAGGAATAGCCATATTGAAAGGGAAAATGTATATTGCATATTGTTTGTTGCATGTTGTGTGTTGCATACTAATTTTTTCTTCCCTTCCTTAGCTATATTTTCATTAAAAGAGAAATATTTCCATTTTCTCATGCTAGATTTTCATTTTAGGATATTCAGGTGACATTCGTGGTGAGCCCAAAACTTAAACCTAATCAAAGATAAATAGTAAAATTTATTGAATCAACCTAATGAGAATTTTTAACATTAATGAAAACACATAGAGGTCTAGGCTAGAGACGTGTTCCAGAGTCGTTAAATGTAGGAGATATATTTTTTTGCTAGTGTTGCTTCCAGGGGTGATATCTTGTTCCAAGTAGATAAGTGTATAGGATCATACTACACGTAACTTCGGGTATATCGGATGGCGCTCCACGCATGATAAGTATAGAGGAACTCTCTCATTGAATGATTACGCATTAGACAACACTACTATGGATTGCACTCCCACGTACCATCAAGTATATTTTGGGAGTACCCTATAGGTCACTATCCATCCATAGGTAATCGAGTTTGTTGCCTTGTATACCGTGATACATTGAACACAACATTTGGGGAGATTGGCTATCATATGTTAATTCCTTGGTTCAACAAGGTATATATTACAGTTCATGGTTGCTTGGTAAACCTTTATTCCTATATTACCCCTTTTCATTTTTATTTTTTTTGTTAATTTCTAAAATCAATTAATTGACCGCGGAATAACATCCTCTCTTTGGAGAAAATCCTTAGTAGAGCTTGGGGGGAGACTTGCTCCTCTTTTTCTGACGCACTCCTCTGGTGTTTTTGTTTCTCCTTTGATTTTCGTAGATAGGTGACTCAGGTTTGAGCGGAAGAGAGATGAAGAATGGAGCTAGAATGGAGCAAACCATTGCTTCTTATGGAGTAAATCACACTAAAATACTCAAATAGTTACATGCTTTATTAAGATCCAAATTTCAATTTATGAAAGTTGGATCTATTTTTCGCATCCACATTTCTTATTGATAACATACAAAATTATGAATCGAAAATCAACCAGAGAGTGTATTAGATAGCTAAATCACAAGAAACTTTAAGATAGTCACCACGCTATTGCTGGCATTTAATGAATTAATTTTAGTTATGCATATTCATCACAACTGGCATACACAGCGACAATAAATGCAACTGAATGTTTAAGCCTATTAAAGAGCTTTGGATTCTAATGCCTTTCTTTTATATTAAATAATTTTTATGTATGCTTCTTCGAAAATATGGTTAAAGACAATGACTTTCAAATGTAGAAATAAGACTCACTTGAACTTGATAAATCTTTGGATTTATCTCTACATCCAAAGTAAGGGAGCCAAATAATCAAATATTTATGATTACAATAACAACGCTCAATTGAAATGATATTTGTTTGTTTTAGGAAATGCCATAATCATATATTCTATAGTCCATTTTGTCACATCTAGTAATTAGGCCTCCTAATGGGATCAATCAACATCCTATTCTCCCTTGTCAACATCATTGCACAAAGCCCTGAGCATGCCTCCTTCATTTCCCAGATTTTTTTTCCTGAAACTACATCATCTGAGCCAGTTTTAGGACCAACGCTCTCTGGCCTCCTTTTTGACAATGTTCACCTATAGGTTGGTCCACTACGGCCAGCGTTGATCACCTACAAGTTGCTCCACTATGACCAATGTTGATCACCTATAGTTTGCTCCCCTTTGCACTTGTGTTTGTTCTATAAATTTGGGAAAAGGAGAGAAATTATGGAAGCTTCCTCTTCCAGAAGTTTCCAGAATTTGTTACAACCATTTACCAAGGATATAAAACATTTGGATCCTATCATATCCCTCTTTGGGGTTTCCATCCCTTATCCTTTGATCCCATACTCCCATCAAAGGGATCTTAGACCTTAGATTGGTAATTGGATAAGAACTCCCAACTTACCCCACTCCTCTATATATTTACAGACTTTCATATTCAAGAGGCTGTATTTTGGAGAGTGATTCTACCCTTATGATTTCGTGGTGAAGAGGTATCATTCCATTCATTTTGGGTGATTAGAGGTGCATATTTTGATCAGGAGATAACAAGACAACTTAGAGGATTTCTTCGACAATATAAACACCTATTTGTGGTTGTAATATCCTTCCATTTATATTAATGCAAATAATTATTTTCCTTCCTATTTGTGATGTTGTTATTTCATGTATTTCAATACCATATTAATCTATTGAATAGAGTACTTAGATGATATTGCATACATATCTTAGTTTTTGGCTTGTGGTATCTGACTCTGCAAGTTCTAATTTTGGCAATCAGATATGGAATTAAAGAATTCAAGCTAAATAAGGAGTGAATCATGCGATAGATTCCATGTAGGCTTCATTATGTCATCTATTTACTTTAAGGAAAAGGACTTGGTTCCTTGTCTCTCTATTGTTCTAGGTTTCCCTTCTAACCTAGGGGAGATATTTTTGTCTGCAATCATAAATCCTGCATAAAAAATTGGTGACTTCGATAGGGACTGGTGTATTCCCTTTGTGGTTTCTTTGTCTATTGTGTTTGATTTCCTCTTTCATATACCTTTGCTGCTTTGACCAGCTAAGAACAGACCTAGGAAGTGTTTTCATTGAGTATTATTTTCAATTTTTATGTTGGAACCCTCCATCCCTGGACCAATGGTCCCTAGTGCATCTCATAGAGCATTGCACCTCACCCGAGCCCACATTGTACCATCATTGCAAAGCACTTGTTCATCCTTTGCACCAGCACCAGCGTTGGCCCTTATTTTTGCACAAAATTTTCCTTTGTTTTTGAGTGTCTCTTTGATCAGCCTACTTCCAGTTGACCTCCCATAAGTCTTGAGTGTCTTGTGATCTCTTTAAAGCCTCCATTTGGTTTTCATTTGAGTTTGATTACCTTTGTTAAGAATTGGTTTTTATTTTTCTTTATTGTTATCATTTGGTTGCTTGTAAACTGATTTCGTTTGGTCATTGATCACTTGGATGAATTTTTCTTTTAGTCCCCATTTTGAAAAGTTCATTTGAATTAGTAATTAAACATTTGCATCTTAGTTTTCTTCATTTTGAAAATTAAGTTTGTTGAAAAGAAAAAAATTGCATTTGGAATTTAGGGTTTTGTATGTGCATTGATATAGAAATAGCCATATTGAAAGGGAAATTGTATATTTCATCTTGTTTGTTGCATGTTGTATGTCGCATACTAATTTTTTCTTCCCTTCCTTAGCTATATTTTCATTTAAAGAGAAATATTTCCATTTTCTCATGCTAGATTTTCATTTTAGGATATTCAAGTGACATTCGTGGTGAGCCCAAAACTTAAACCTAATCAATGATAAACAGTAAAATTTATTGAATCAATCTAATGAGAATTTGTAACATTAACGCAAACACATAGAGGTCTAGGCTAGCGATGCTTTCTAGAGCCATTAAACGTAGGAGATATCTTTTTTTGCTAGTGTTGCTTCCATGGGTGATATCTTGTTCCAATTACATAAGTGTATAGGATCATATTCCACGTAACTTCAGGTATATTGGATGGCGCTCCACGCATTATTAGTATAGAGGAATGCTCTCATTGAACGGTTGCACATTAGACAACACTACTATGGACTGCACTCCCACGTACCGTCGAGTATGTTTTTGGAGTCGCCTATAGGTTGCTATCCATCCATAGGTAATCGAGTTTGTTGCCTTGTATACCGCGATATATCGAACACAACATTCGGGGAGATTGGTTGCCGTATGTTAATTCCTTGGTTCACCAAGGTGTATATTGCAGTTCATGGTTTCTTGGTAAACCTTTATTCCTATATTACCCCTTTTCATTTTTATTTTTTTTCTTAATTTCTAAAAACAATTAATTGACCATGGAATAAAATCCTCTCTTTGGAACAACTCCTTAGTAGAGCTTGGGTTGAGACTAATGGAAACAGTTCCTGAGTCCAATAATCAAGGAAACCCCTTTAATGGAAATCTTAGTCTTTTTCCTCCTTTTGGAAATATTGGTGCTCCTTATATGGCAACTCTGCCACTTTCTTGGATATACCATTGGTTTACCAGTTTGGTTATTTTCGACCACTATGGTTTCGAATCTCCAAAATGCTCCTTAACCAAGTTCTCCTCCACATGAACAATATCAACCTGAAGTTGATCCTAAAGTTTACCCTTTTCCTTCTTCACCTATTGTTTCTTCATCCATTTATTCCTCCTCACCTGGTGAAAGTTTTGATTATAGTAACTAGGAAGCTAAGAATAATAATAAGAGTGCGAAGAAGAAGAAAAATATGTAGGGAGGAAACCAAGCAAACATTTCTATTGATGAAACTAGTACGGAGGAACCTTCCAATCAGCTTCGAAAATTCAAATTCCTTTACAAGATTTGTAAGAGTGACCACCTTCTTAGATATTTTCCTAGTATTCCTAAGGTATTAGAAGTATGGTCTACAAGCTCACATTAGCCTTTGTCATCAACATATGGAGATCATGCTAATGATAAACCTTCAACTAGTGATAGTAAGATCCATGGGAAGAAGGGTATAGTCAAGTTTCCATGTAAGTTATGTGAAGGGAATCATCGTATTCACATTTTTCCTTATATAGATGAAGCCTCAAAAGTGTTGTACAACCTTACAACTTCTCAGCCTCATCTTTTGGCTGGTTATCAGAATTTTTCTCCCAATCCTCCACTAGTTGATGAAGTGACTAATTAGAATATGAATCCAATCAATCCCACTGTCTCTGAACGTGAATGCTATGAGTATATTCCCAACCAACCATTGGTTGAGAAAATGATTGACTCGATTCCACATCCAGTTGATCATACCTTTCCCATAGAGAGTGAACCTCATACCACTTAGGTTCTTCTTATTTCTTCAGATTCCAATGAACTAGGGGGAAATCCTCTCATTCCCACAGTACAAGGGGGAAATCCTCCCATTCCCATATCACTCGGGGGAAGTTCTCCCATTCCCACGACACACCCTCCAAGTAGTTTAGTCACTTCCTTTTATTGGAGTTGACTGGCAGGATATTGTATCCCTCCTTACACGCCCTTTCAAATCATAGTACAGGCTCATAATATGTCCATACCAAGCACACTTATATATGAAGGTGTGTTTATTAGTATTTTGTCCTCAACTGTTTGGAAAGATTTATGTTCTCTGCAACTTGTGCCTGTTACCTAGAATTTTTTGGCTGTTAATAGAGGAACCAATTAACCGTTAGGGATCCTTCATAAGTTTTCTATTACTTTGCAAGGAAAGGTTCTATATATCAATGTGATGGTAGTCCAAGGCCCTTTAGATTTTAATTTACTCCTTGGGTGTGACTATTTTTATGTCATGGGAGCTCTTTTCTCTTCACTCTGTCATGTGATGTGTTTCCCATATGAAGGAATAATCGTGACCATTGACCAACTTTCATTCATTGATCCTAATTTGACTCACAGGAAACCAACATCCCTAAATGGTACTTATATGAAAATGGTATCTCCCTTACCATAGGTTGATTATGTGGTGACATGTTCTGCGCCTGCATCTATCGATGATGTGGTCGGTGATATAGTGAATCATGTACAAGGGGCATTGGATCCTAATATTTCCATTAGATCTCTTGATATGTATCCCTTCCAGAGCATTTTTCTCCCATTTAATGAGAACCTCTTGGAAGCCATGGCCTTTTGGGGGCCATGATCAAGGTTTTTGGAGATAAGTTCTTTTTCTTATGTCAAGTTCCTTAAAAAATAAAACAAGGTGTCAGAGAAATGTTCCTTTTCTTGTGTCAGGCTCGTTAAAAATGAAACAAGATCCTATGAGCATAGTTCTTTTTTTCTGTCAAACTTGCTAAAAATGAAACAGATCCCCTTCCAATCTGAGTCTTTGATTATATTTCGTAAATTCCCAGTTGAGTCTTTCAAATGAACCTTCATTCCATCCACATGTTAGCATCCAATAGTCTACTTAGGTGGATGTAATGAAGTTTGGGGGGCATGTACCTCAAATTGAGTCATTATGCTAGGGGAATGAAATTTATTTCAAGAATAGTTTATCTTTGTTTCAATCTTGTGTAAAAATGAAACCAATCCCAAGCGTAGTTTCCCATGCTTCAAGATTTTATAAAAATGAAACCATTCTTATCATATCCCATGCGATTATGTTTTTTAGCTGACTTTTTTTTTCCATATGAGCCTTTGTTTTATCATTCCATCGTCACCATTGATTTGGTAGATCATACACTTTCACTTGGTTGTTTTATCCTTACCTGAAAAACCACTGTGATGAGTGGCCTTATTAGCTAGTCTCTTGACCTCTATGTGTTTTAAGTAGCTCCACCATGATCGGAACCAATTGCTACCATTTAGACCACTCATTCCTCCTAGTGGATTCCTCTTTAAGCTCTTTTTAGACTCCCAAAATATGAAAATATTGTCGGGAACTTTTCTTTTCAAACCCGTTAAAGTAAATTAAAAGACATCTACTCAGTGTAAGTTTAGCTCTTTTCTGTACTGAGATAGACTATTTACAAAAAAATAATACCTTAGTCGAACATGGCTAAGAGGTTCTCTTGAGTATTTATATCTACCTTTTTAAACTCGAGAGACTATGTATGAAAAGCGGCATCTGGAGTTTTACTTTTCATCTATTTTTCAAACTCTCTAAACATGAAAAATTTATGGAGTTTTACCTTCACTAGACTTGTTAAAACATCAAACAATGATGGACTTATCGAACATGACAAGACCGAACCACTCCTTCTCATGGTTCATTAAATATACTCAGAGGGATTCATCCAAAGGATGAACTTACATATCAAGCATATGTTATCCTCCTCAAGCTTGTTAAAAAATAAAGAGGTACTAACTAGTATTTTTGGGGAAATTAGGAGTGATGGGGTATTTTATTTTCTAATGGTGGCGAGTTGCTCTTGAACACGGAACTATTCCACTTCATCTTCGTGGATGTTTGGTTGGGTAGTATTCTTGTCATTCGGTTCATCATACCTTTTACAAATCCTCCATTTCATTTTTGGGTCAATGCTTCCAACTACATTCAGTGTCGTTAATATGTTCAATAGAAGTAATTCAGGTTATATCTGTTACAATACTCTTAAGCCTTCATTCCCATTTTCATTTTTCTGATATATTTATTTATCATCATCATTATATCTCAATCATGATACCTTTTTTGTGTTGTTGATGGGAAATACATCAATGCCCTCCTGCGATGGGTCCCTTCCTCTCGATATCAACACATTATCCAGGAATTTGACTTAGAAACACCCTTTGGTACCTTGGTGCTTGCATACATCAATGGAAAATTTCCTCGCTCTCAACGATAAGTGTACATCATTGGCCTTCGACGGAAATACTCGTTGTGGTGTTCGACATCAACTTATTTATTCACACCATACAAATTATACTAGAGTACCTTGAGAGCCATTAAAATCATTGGTGGCTTCTCTCACATCTATTAACGACTTACATCAATTAGACGGTAATCAGATGATGTCTACCATGTTCAACCTCAACCCATTGATTCACAGGGTTAGAATCGTACATTGATTGGTTGTGTGAAAAATATAAAAGACCTCGAATCTAGTTTCACCCATCCAGGCTGCAATTTCAAGAGTTATAGAAAGATCACAATGTATGATGGCCATGATCATATAGATAATCATTCAGTCATGGGTTCACTAGTTGCATATGTGGACGTGTATTTTGATCATTATACATGTTATGTTAGCTTATGTGTTGAGTATGGGTATGCCTCCCTCAGTGAAAATATTTCATGATATAAATGTATTGTAACAGATGAAGCTCGTCGGTTGTTCTTGATCTCGACTTTTCACAAGGTAAAGCTCTTCATTCATTAGTCATCATTTCTGACATTGCGCTTTAGGGTGGAATGTGTTATAGGAATTTTTTTTCACATACAATCATTAGGCCTCCTAATGGAATCAACCAGCATCCTATTCCCCCTTTTCATCATCATTGCACAAAGCCTTGAGCATCCCTCCTTCATTTCCCAGAATTTTTTCCTGAAACTACATCATGTGAGCTAATTTTAGGCCCAACACTCCTTGGCCTCCTTCTAGAAAGTGTTAACCTACAGGTTGCCCCACTGTGGTCTGCACTGATCACCTATAGGTTTCTCCCCTTCGCACTTGCGTTGGTTCTAGAAATTTGGGAAAAAGAGACAAATTCCAAAAGCTTCCTCTTCCATAAGCTTCCACAAATTGTAACAACCATTTTACCTGAGATAAAAATTTGGATCCTATCCTATCCCTCTTTTTATTTTCCATCCCTTATCTTTTGATCCCATCCTCCCATCAAAGATGGATATTAAAGCTTAGATTGGTAACTAGATAAGAACTCCCAACTTACCCCACTCCTCTATATATTTGCAGCCTTCGATATGCATGAGGTTGGATTTTGGAGAGTGATTCAACCCTTATGTTGTTGTGGTGAAGAGGTATCTTTCCATGCATTAGGGTGATTGGAGGTGCATATTATGACAAGGAAAGGACAAGACAACTTGGAGGATCTCTTCTACAAGATCAACACCTATTTGTGGTTGTAATCTCCTTCAATTTATATTAATGAAAATAATTTTCTATTTTCCTATACGTAATGTCATAATTTCATGTATTTAAATACCATGTTGATCTATTGAATAAAGTACTTAGATGATACTGCATATATCTTTTATTTTCTTGGCTTGTGTTATCTGACTATGCAGGTTCTAATTTTGGAAATCGAAGCTATAATTGGAACATTCAAGCGAAAGAAGGAGTGAAGCATGTGACAAATTCCAAGTAGGATTCATTTTTTCATATGTTTACTTTAAGGAAAGAATTGGGTTCTTTTCTCTCTATTGTTCTAGGTTGGCCATTGAACCTAGGGGAGATACTTTTGTCCACCATCAAAATATCTGGTGTGGTGTTCAACATAAAATCATTTTTTCACACTATATGGATTGTACTATAGTCCCTTGAGAGGCATTAACATCATTAGTGGTTTCTATCGCATCTGTTAATGGCTTACATCATCGGCCAGTAATCAGATGGTGTCTACCATGTTCGACCTCATCTCATTGATTCGTGTGGTTAGAATCGTACGTTGGTTTGGTCGTGTGAACGAGATGAAAGACCCAAAATCTAGTTTCATCCATCTGGGCTATGAATTCAATTGTTATATAGAGATCACAATGTATGATGGCCATGATCATGCAGAAAATATCGAGTCATGGCCGGTCCACCAGTTGTCATTTGTGGATGCGTGTTTTGATCATAGTACATGTTATGTTAGCTTATGGGCTGAGTATGGGTATGCCTCCCTCAGTGAAAATATGTCATTATATAAATGTATTGTAATAAATGAATCTCGTCGGTTGTTCTTGATCCCGACTTTTCACATGGTAAAACACTTAAGTCATCAATCATCATTTCTGACTTTGCGCTTTAAGGGGAAATATGTTATAGAAAAAATTTTCACATCCAGCCAATAGGCCTCCTAATGGGTTCAATCAACATCTTATTCTCCCTTTTCAACATCATTGAAAAAATTCCTATGTATGCCTCCTTCATTTCCCAGAATTTCTGCCTGAAACTACATTATCTGAGCCATTTTTAGGACCAACACTCCCTGGCCTCCTTCTAGACAATGCTCACATATAGGTTGCTCCACTTTAGCATGCTTTGATCACCTATAGTTTTCTCCCCTTTGCAACTGTGTTGGTTCTAGAAATTCAGGAAAAAGAGAGAAATTTTGGAGGCTTCCTCTTCTAGAAGCTTCCAGAATTTGTTATAACCATTTACCTGAAGTAAAATATTCGGATTTTATCCTATCCTTCTTTGGATTTTCCATCGCTTATCCTTTTATACCATCCTCCCATCAAAGGTGGATCTTAAACCTTAGATTGGTAATTGGATAAGAACTCCCAATTTACCCCACTCCTCTATATATTTACAACCTTCCATATTCAAGGGGTTGAATTTTGGAGAGTGATTCTACCCTTATGTTACGGTGGTGAATAGGTATCATTCTATGCATTCAGGGTGATTGTAAGTGCATATTGTGACGAGGAAAGGAAAATACATCTTGGAGGAGCTCTTCTACAAGATCAACACCTATTTATGGTTGTAATATCCTTCCATTTATATTAATGTAAAGGATTATATGTTTTCCTATATGGGAATTAAATATCTCACCTATTTTCAATACCATTTTGATGTATTGAATAAATTATTTAGATGATACTACATAGATCTCATAGTTTCTTAGCTTGTGATATCTGATCGTGCAGGTTCTAATTTTGACAATCATAGTTGGAATTGGAGTATTCAAGTTGAAGAAGGAGCGAAGCATGCGATAGATTCTAGGTAGGCTTCCTTCTATCATATATTTAATTTAAGCAAAGCATTTGGTTCCTTGTCTCTATGTTGTTCTAAGTTTGCCATCGAACCTAAGGGAGATTCCTTTTCAGCAATATTAAATCATGCATAACAATATATTTTCTATGGTTATGTTGAAGAATATTTGTGTACTAAGAGTAGTCCATAACAACTATGAGAAATCTTGTGCTCAATTTGGTTGCTACATCCCTTAGAGAGGATTTGAAATGAACATTCTGATAACAGTTTTCTGTGGTACGAAAATGAGGAATTTTAGTGTCCAAACTCAACATTGGCCACAAATCCCATTAGAAATTTTTATTACAGTCTAAATATGAATGATGCCCTGAAGTTCATTGTGTAGTGTTAGGATATTCCGACACATAGGAAATAGTTAAGAATAACTTATTCTAGTGTAGAGTTAGGTAAAGTGTGTTTCTTTACCATGTACATTTGTAACTTAAAATCTGATGATCACGATTTGTAGTGATCTGACGGTTATCTCTCTCCTCGGTATTAACGACACCTGATCCATGGCTTAACACCCAATTGGTCCATGATCTCTATTTAAAGAGCATGGAGGATCTTTTTTCCGGTAACTGTTATGAGAGAAACATATAAAACTTTTATTTTTATATTAATAAATTGCCTGAAGTGGTCGCGTTGGCTCAGGTCGTGGATTGTTTCCCTCTTCGAGGGATTTAACCACATGATTATACTAGTGTACTTATTTTTGATATGTTTGTGAGTGGTGACCTTTGGTTATTTATCAAAGGAAGTTACCCTGTAAATTCCTACATGGTATCAGAGCTATTTTGAGGGTTGCATCCGTTGTTGATCTAAACCCGAATTCGGTTTGACTGCATGCGAATGTCGTTTTGTAGATCTACTATTTCTGAACATTTTTGGGGTTGGATAACTGCTCTTTTATGTCCAAAACATCTGTTACAGTGAGGAACACCTCTCGTTTCATGCGAAAATGTTTTCGGCTACCCAAGTTATGATAGTTTAGATCTAGAGGTATAAAGTATCTGTTTTGCAGTTATATTTGTTAATGGTTCTGCTTATTTCGGTTCCCTTTGTTTATTTTCAGTTTTTAGGTTTTATTTATTTGCCAGATCTATACCGTCTTCTATGTGTATGCTCTTTGCTTTTCATTGCGTGCAATCTCGGTAAATCAGAAACAGGAAAAGGGATTTTTTTTGCTATGTATTCTCTTTCCCTGCGTCTTTGTGCAATCTCGAGAAATCAAAAATAGTGAAAAAATAGATAGTTGCCAGTAAGGATAACCGAGAATCTAACATTCTATCGTAAGGCTTTGCATTTCATTTTTTTCCTCGGTTTTTGTATTTTTTTGGTGCAGGAAAAGGCACACACACCAAAAAAAAAAATAGCCTTCCTCCTTTCAAACAATAACAAAATCCTTTTACTATCTCACTTGGTGAGGAGTTAGTTTATGAGAATAGACATCTTGGGTTCAAGTCTCTTTCTCAAGATTTTTTTTGTAAAATGTTTTTGTTAAAGGGGCGAGATTTTTTTTTTAAAGTTGAACTTCATCACCAAATCTCAAACTGTTCCTGTAACTATTTGACATCTTCAACTCGTTTTTTCAAAACGGCATAACTTCTTCATCCGGAAGCTGTTTTTCGAGCCTTTTTTTTTAATCAACCTAATTTTTCGAGATCTTTCCATTGGAGCAGTTATTTTCATATTTTTGTAGCTTCAGTTTTTTAAAAAATGGAAAGTGCCTGCTCGATTATTCTTAACAGCACCAATTATTTCCAATGGCTACCTCACATGGTAGATATACTTAGAAGTAAAGGGCTTTATAGAATAGCCACAGGGCTAGAACTAAACCTTCGGATGATGATAAAGTCGTTAAATGGGAAAATCAACAAGATCAAGCACGGGGGTTGATAGGAATGTCCATTGCTCAAGATATTCGATTTCATATCCTTGACATTGACACCCCTCATGAAGCCCTAGATAAGCTAAATACTGTCTTTGGCATTCAAAATCAAATCAGGGCCCACCAACTTGAAAATGAGTTGCTTACTTTGGACCCCAATAACTTCTCCTCTATTGAGGATTTTTTGTCCAAATTCAAGACCCTTAGAGTTCTTTTAAAAGGTTGTAAGGTCAAAAAGGAAGATTCTAGCCTCATCTATTGCATTCTTACTAATATTGGCCCTGCATACTCTATATTTATTTCCACCTTCCATTCCACTAGAGAAGCCATCATTTCTTCAGGAACCACCTACAAGAACCCATCTTTTGATGCCTTTTGTGATTCTTTGATAAGAGAACAAGAAAAAATCTTACACCTTGGTCTTATCACTTCTGGAAATGCTTCTAAGAAAGCCTTAGTAGCCCAACAACAATCATATCAAAAGAATCCAAAGAAGCAGTATCCTAAAAAGTATGGTTCGAAACCACACAAGGGTTCTAAGCAATTTCAGCCGCAAACTGAAAAATCAACTCACCAAAATGATAAGGCAAATAAAAAAAAGGAAGAAGACAGATAGGCATTGCAACTTTTGCAATCGTGATGGCCATATAGAGTCCATATGTTTTAAGAATATGTAAGCCTTAGAAGCAGCAATGAAGAAGCACAACATCAATTTGGAGCACTCTTCACCTTCATCTTCAGGAATGGCACTTTCTGCTTGTGGTTGTCAAGCATCAAGATCTGGTTATGCATTAAATGTATCTTCTTCTTCTCATTCTCATGAGTGGCTCATTGATTTTGGAAATTCTAACCACATGGCCAAAAATCAAGCCATGTTTTCTTCTTTAAATGATTGTAACACCAAACATATTTATGTTGGTGATGATAGATCTCTTAGTGTTGTAGGATCTGGAACCATTCATCTCGATAATGGTTAGTTTAATGATGTACTATGTGTTCCTACCTTGTCATGCAACCCTCTCTCTGTTTATCAGATAACTCATTTAGGTGAAGGGAAAATAGTGGAATTCTCACCTCATGATGTTGTAATCAAGGACCTTGAAGATCCTCGACATATTTTAGCTACTGGCATTGCTGATGATTCCACAAGGTTGTATAAGTTTGACAACTTTGGGTCATCTTGTCTTCCCTCTGTTTTTGTTGTTCATAATGATGATGTGAGCAAACTTTGGCATGAGTGATTTGGTCACTTAAACTATCACTCTCTTCAAAATCTATGTAGGGAAAATATGGTGATGGGCCTTCCTATGGTATCTTGCCGAGATGGTGTTTGCTCCGGATTTGTACTCGGAAAACATCATTGGGATAGTTTTGACAAACGTGCCTCTTGTCACACTTCAACCCCTTTGCAGCTTGTGCACAGTGATTTGTGTGGTCCACTTCTTATTGTTTTTTTCTATGGTTGCAAGTACTTCTTAACTTTCATTGATTATTTTTCCAGACGCACTTGGGTATACTTCTTAAAACTCAAGAGTGAATTTTTTAACATGTTCTTGGCCTTTAAGGCCTTTGTTGAGAAACAATCTAGACATCAAATTCTTAATTTAAGATCAGACAATGGAGGAGAATATGTTAACAACAAATTTATCAAATTCTGCATTGAGCATGACATTCAATTTCAACATATCATTCCATATACTCCACAACAAAATGGTGTAGCTGAAAGGAAGAATCACACCTTAAAAGAAATGGCTAATTGTATGCTTCAATCTAAAGGACTTGGTCTCAATTTTTGGGCAGAAGAAACTAATTGTGCAAATTACATAGTAAATCTCACTCCTACTAAGGTTTTAAAGAATATAACTCCAGAAGAAGCTTGGAGCTCAATAAAAGCATATGTAAGTCACTTTTGTGCTTTTGGAAGTGATGCTTGGGTCCATATTCCAGATGCGAAACATAAAGCCTTAGAACCTAAGAGTGAAAAATGTATTTTTGTTGGATATTCTAAAGATGTCAAAGGATATAGACTTCTTCAACCAAAATCCAAAAATATAATCATTAGAAGATATATAAAATTTGATGAAAATATATCGGCCTGTGAGCCTAGTTCGGCAGGTGTGCCACCTTTGGCCTACGAGCCTGATTCGGCATATGTGCCACCTCTCTCTCTCTCTTCTATTTTTAGTAGCATTCCTTCTAGTTCAGATGATGACAACGAGGATGAAAATCCTCCTCCATCTCTTGAAATTATTCTTTCTACTCCACAGCTTCCAAGATGGGTCTGCTCTACTCGAGATGCAGCAGGTTCTCTTGTAGGTGACCCTGTTGATCAACGACGTACACGTTCTCAGTTCGAAAGAGCCTCTTCCTTACTAGCTCAAGTTCTAGACAATACTGATCCAGAAACCTTTGAAGAAGCCTCCTATCATCCAGATTGGGATGAAGCTATGAATGAAGAATATCGTTCCTTATTGGCGAACGATACTTGGGATCTTGTTCCTCTTCCAAAAGGAAGAAAACTTATTAGATGCAGATGGATTTACAAAACCAAGTTTGGACTAGATGGAAAAGTGGATAGACATAAATCTCGTCTTGTCGCTTAGTTTATGCACCAACCCCATGAAATTCACTGGAAAGCAGCTAAAAGAATACTTCGATATATTCGAGGTACAGTTCAGTTCGGGATTCATTACAGTGCAGGAGCATCTCCATTGTTGATTGGGTTCACTGATTCTGATTGGGATGGTGACCTTGATGATCAAAATTCTATTGCAGGATATGTATTCACTCTTGGTTCACGACCTATTACTTGGTATTGTAAGAAACAAAGTGCCATCTCTCTTTCTTCAGCAGAAGCAGATTATCGTGGTGCAGTTGAAGCCAACAAGGAAGCCATGTGGCTTCGTCAGATCCTGTCTGAATTTTCTCTTCATCAGTAGCATCAAACTACACTTTGGTGTGATAATCAGAGTGCTATTCAACTATTTAAAGATCCAGTTCAACATCAGCGTATGAAACACATTAAACTCCACATACACTTCATCAGATAGCTCATTCATGATCGTGTTCTGGAAGTGCAGTACTATCCAACCAGTGATCAAGTAGCTGATATATTTACGAAGGCTCTTACAGAAGTGAAGTTTACCAAACTTTGATCCATGCTTGAAGTTCAAGAAAGTTGTCATTAAGGGGGGATAGGCTCTAATTCCTCCTTCCTTCTCCTATTGTGTCACTTTTGTAAATCCTTCAATCCTATCCCAATTTGTTCTTAAGGGGGGATGTTAGGATATTTCGACACATAGGAAATAGGCTCCTTTTGTGTCACCTTTGTAAATCTTTCAATCCTATCCCAAGTTGTTCTTAAGGGGGGATGTTAGGATATTCTGACACATAGGAAATAGTTAAGAATAACTTAGTCTAGTGTAGAGTTAGGTAAAGTGTGTTTCTTTACCATGTACATTTTTAACTTATAATCCGACGGTCACGATTTGTAGTGATCCGACGGTTATCTCTCTCCTCGGTATTAACGACACTTGATCCATGGCTTAATACCGATTGGTCCATGATCTATATTTAAAGAGCATGGAGGGTCATTTGTCCAGTAACTGTTTATGAGAGAAACATATGTAACTTTTCTTTTTATATTAATAAATTGCTTGAAGTGGCCGCATTGGCTCAGGCTGTGGACTGTTTCCCTCTTCGAGGGTTTTAACCACGTGATTATACTAGTGTACTGATTTGTGATCTGTTTGTGAGCAGTGACCTTTGGTTCTTGATATAAGGAAATTACCCTGTAAATTCCTACATGTATGTTTCTATTTGAATTGAAAATATTGGTGTTTTGATAGAATACCAAAGTAGCTAAATTTTATCTAAGAGAATACCAAAGTAGCTAATTTAATCTTTCAGATGTTTTTCATATGAATTATCGGTATTTTAGTTATACCCAATTGATTAGGAGTAAATAGATTTTGTTCATTTTTTTTCTTCACTATTTTTTTACCCTATAAAATGCACAACATTATATGGAAGAACTTTAATTTTAAAGAAAATTCTTATTTACATTGAGGAAGCCTTACTTTGTAGTCATTTGGAAAGGAAGGCACAACATAGACACTCAAAAACATATCGCGGTTTTATAAAAAATCTATAAGACAAATAAGAATTAAAATGGACACAATGAACCATCAAATTGACGAGAAAATGAATTGAAAATCTGAAATTGTACTGGAGATGAAAATTTGCAACAGAGAAGCTGTTGGAAATTCATTTTTTTGTTTTCATCTTTTAGTCGTTTCTAGAAAGATCAAATTTGTTGAGATAGATTTATCTTCGTAATAGAGTTTTCTCAATTTTATTTCAAACTTTATGTTCACCATACATTTTTTCTTTTTTTTCAAAATCACTCACCTACCCATCTTAATTGTAGAAAAATCTCAATGTCATCTCTTTTTTCCAAATAATATTCGCCTTACATATTTTTCCTTTTTTCAAAAATCACCGTGGGTTTGCACAAGAGGAGTTCCAACTACCCATCTTATTTGTAGAAAAGTCTCAATGTCATGTTAGAGTCACCCATAACATGCGTGTAATCCCTTATTAACCTGCGAAAAGAATTGGTAAACAATAATTTTTTTATTTTTAAAGTAAATGATAATAATCAGACACTAAGGATGGAAGATGGA
Organism: Pinus albicaulis; assembly: GCA_034641835.2. Classification (NCBI taxonomy): domain Eukaryota; kingdom Viridiplantae; phylum Streptophyta; class Pinopsida; order Pinales; family Pinaceae; genus Pinus; species Pinus albicaulis. Next base: position 14,398 of record JAXQQM020068779.1, on the reverse strand, counting down.
GTTGGTTTTGACCAGGCCTTTTAAAATGATACCTTCGATTGTAGTATATAATTCTCCCCTGAAAATATGTAACTTATTTAATAAAATCCTTGATTTTGTGGTCGAAAAAAATTGCATATTGTCCAATATCTTCAATCATACATATTTGCTCACCATTCACATCCTCCCCATTGTTATGGCTTCTATGCAGTTTTATGATCCGTCTTTCATATCTTGTCTTCAATATATGTTTATTCAGAAACAAAAGAATGGGTGGATTTATCTATAATTCATAAACACAAATACATTACACTTTTAAATGGAGACATTTGTCTCGTGATTGAATTTGTGCTTGTAAATAGGTTGTAGTAACACAAAATAGAATTTGTTTGGCATGAGGTTCTATACAATTGAAATTGGTTGTTCCTTGTTAAAAATGTTGTCATTTTTTTCATTCTCATAGTGTGCTTGATGTAATACGTCTTCTTTATTGATGGCAAGAAGAATGAAAGGTATTTACTTTATTGTTGGCATGAAGAATGAAACATAATTTTATATTGTTTTTCCATACAAATGTCCATGTTTGTAGTTTTTAAATTTTAGTTTAAACAAGTAGAAAACTATGAGAAAACTCTGAGTTGTAACTTGGAAGCACTGTACAATTACAAAATTTAATATTTTCCCTTTAATAAAGGTATTCTCAGCCGTTGGTTTTGTACATAAAATTTCCACTTTTGAAAAAAGTGTTGGTTTTCGAGTTTCTTATCTCAATTTACTTTCATATATTGCATTTGAGAATTAATGAGTTATTATGGAAACTTAATATCTATACTAGTTTCAACACAAACATGTTCTGTTTAGTTTAGTGATGTAGATGCAACCTCCTCTGCAAGATATGCTTTAAGGGGAAGAAGCATTCCAAGGTAAATAGATGTGGGGACCCTAATCCATGGGTTCTAACTTCTATGAGGTCCCACAGTACCAAATATGAACCCTATATTTTGCAAGTAATGCTAAACTATGGGGACAAGGATATATTTTTTGTTTTACCATAAACATAATTAAATGGTAAAATTGTTATATATTCTTGGATTGATATGCATTTGTTAGTAGAAAATGTTGGACCATATCACCTGTGAATTTCATTTTCTACTCACACTGACTTGAATGTCAAATTCTAGAGTGATCCAGGTGGATATCAGTGTCCACCCACCTATTCCATTTGGACCCACACCATCAATTCTTGCATCTTTTCACTTTCATCACAACTTACTATTTTTACCAAGTTTTCGGGCCCTGCACTCCTGGAGCCGTTTTGGGGCCCTAATGATCCAGGTGGATATTGGTGGCCACCCACCTATTCTATTTGAAATTCCACCATCAGTTATTTTATTTTTTCCGTTTCAGCGCAATTTACTATTTTTAGGAGTTTTTTGGGTCCTGAACTTCCAGAGACGTTTTGAGGCCCTAAATGACGTTTTTTGGGCATCACTTATCCAATGAAAATGATTCTGTTCTAGAATCGATATTCATAGTTAGCGGTTGTAGACCTCGGATATATATTTCTAATGATGTATCATGTGCGTCAAACGAAGATAATATGCCAAAATTACGACCCCGGGAAGTTGAAACACCAATTTACCCAAACGGGGTCCATAGTTTTGGCGCTTCATCTCCTAGGGTTAGGTTTTTTGATGTTTAGGGTTTTCCATTGTTTCTCTATAATAAATAGGCCCTCAAGCCTCATTGTAACACAATTTAGAGGCATGTAGCAAACCACATATCTTCTTAGAGATAAGCTACCAGCACCCTCGCTATTTTATTTCCATAATGTCTGTAAGCATATTTCAGTCATTTGATTTTAATAAAATGAAGTACTTTTTCCACTGCATCTCTTTTTTTATGTCGATTTCTGTATTTTATTGCGTTCCTACATAAATGTGGATCACAGAGTCATCAAAGTAGGAAAAAATCCTTGATGCAATCATTCATGTTATTATGGAAGCACAAAATTTTAATATATACTATTCCAATTTGGTAATTAGGTAGATACCTTGGTATTTTACTTTTTCAAAGGAATTTCAGGTTGTAAGATAATTTTACAATGACATATTTATGAGAGGAAAAAATATGTCAATGAATGACCCTCATATATTTAATTTTATTAATGGAGAGAGGTAGCAAACATTAAAGCTACTTCTATTATGACACTTCATAATTGTATTGTGTCCAGTCTCAAAATAAAATGTCATGAAGGCAATGTAAGTGAATGATTTTAAATTTATCAGGTATGTTGATAAATCATCATTGAATAACTTATGCTTCAACAACTAAGGCTAATTGCTAATTAAAATTGTGCCTTTATCATGCAACATTGGGTCCACAGCCGTCGCTTGTCACCAAATATGAGATCGGGTCCCAATCCAACTTTGTTCCCCCTCCTAAGGGATTTTTAAAACCAAACTTTGACAAGGCATTGAAAGGTAACCCCAGACCAACAAGTTTCAGGGGAATCCTTAGAGACAAGGAGGGAAATCCCTTAGGTATTTATGCAGGGTTTTATGGAATGATTAATGGCACCCCCACATCCAAATCTATCTAGAGTTAGAGATTGGAGATTCAAGATAATAGAATAATGGATTTAATGTTCTCCTTATCCTATGTGATTACCTCTCACATAGGGAGAGCAGGAAACAAAGTAGCCAATTTTTAACCCAACTAGGGGATACAGGAGTCCAACCAAGAATTCACATCTCCTTAGCCTTCATTTATAGACCCATAGGAATTGGATACATTAGCAACGATGGTAAGTAATTATAAATCTTCCTTGTTGGGGGTGGGAAACATTGGCAATGAGGCTTGGTACATAGGCATTGAAAGCCCCTCCATGCGACATCCATGAGATATACACATGTTGAACAAGTAGAGCTTGGTGCTCTGAAATTGAAGCTTCTTAAGGTGGCTTGAATTATAAAAAAGGTGGTAATGGCACTTTTTTTCATTTTCTGGTATTGGGATATGAGGTTCTAGTCTCTAGGGGGAACTTCCTGCATAGGAGTCATAGGAGGCCTCATAGGAGAGCCAATATTGTACCTTGATCTTTGGGTGTGCTCGCTCAAGGGTGGAGAGAGGCAGTATGGTAGAGTGTGGACTCCATTGGTAATGAAAAATGTAATTTGGGATCCAGGCTCGAATCATCTCTTGGTTTCATTGGGAAAATGGGACATAAATTTGCATGACTATCCTCACGCTAAGGAGGAGATAAAAAATGTGGGTGTTAGAAAACATCAAGATTTCCATGTAGACAAAGCAGGTAGGAAAAAAAAACATATTATGTCAAAGAATTTAACCCAACATGGAAACATGATGACAAAGAGTATTTGAGTTCCTCAACCAAAGGAAAAGCTAAAATTTTAATTTCACAACTAGGACTAGCTCACACCATTTAAGATGTGAAATTGGTAGATGGGTGGTCCCTAAAGAAGGTTGGAAAGAATGAACTTGCATTTTTTGCAGTAGAGGAGTGGTAGAAATAGAATGGAATTTTATCAAAGAATGTTCAATGTATGAAGTCATTCATCACCAACATGATAACAACCTAAAGGTGAGTAGTCTCAGTGACCTTTTTGAGGAGACAAGACTTCACAAAACAACAAATTTCTTACTCGAGATACATAGCAACAAAATTATCATTAAAAAAACACTGAAAATAAATTAAGTGATAGTGAGTAGCCCCTTAGACTATGAGATCTCATGAATGTCATTAAAAATCAAATTCAATTCAATTCCATGGTTAAGTTTATATTAAACCTTACTATACCCATATTTGAATCCTAAACACTATAACGATCACACTGTCTAGATGATCTTTCCACTGATACTCTATATTGGTGGAGAGCTCTAAATTAATATCCTCATTGTGATTGTTAATTAAATTCCATAGTTAAGTTTATATTAAACCTTACTATACCCATATTTTATTCCTAAACACTATAGTGATCACACTGTCTAGATGATCTTTCCACCGATAATCTATATTGGTGGAGAGCTCTAAATTAATATCCTCGTTGTGGATATTTTATTGGTTTGAGAGAATTAAATGGATAATAAATTTTCTCTAAGCCTTAGAAGGCCACGGGTGGAAAAAAACATACAACTCACTCACATGTCTTTTGGACTTCACCTAGTGTGATTTGAACCCAACAGGTCATTTAAAGTGCATATCAAACTGTGCTCTGTTTGGGAGCTCAAGTGGGTTGCAGATTCATCATACCTTGATGCTTATTTTGATCAGGAAGGCGACGTTCAAACCTACAGATCCTGAAATGCAAGATCTGAGAGCCACCACCATGGCCATGTGACCATGGGCCAGCCTATTTTTTCCCTTTTACCCTTATAACTAACAAAAGGGGAGGGGGGTGGAAGATATATGGGGGTGGGTGGATAGAGGGCCAGAGGATTCAAGATTACAAATCTAAGGCACCCTAGACCAATCTAGAGGGTCTCTCATTTTTCCTTTTTCCAAATAGATTTCATAATTTCTTGGTGAGTTAGGGAGGCAATACCATTAATTCTCACCCACATTCTATTAGGTAGTGAAATGAAGCCTCCTTGGGGGGTTTTGGTTCTTTTGCTATGGGGTATGAAAGATGCATCTGCTTCTTCTGGAATAGATTTTAGGTACATATATGGGGGTGGGTGGATAGAGGGCCAGAGGATTCAAGATTACAAATCTAAGGTGCCCTAGACCAATCCAGAGGGTCTCTCGTTTTTCCTTTTGCCAAATAGATTTCACAATTTCTTGGTGAGGCAGGGAGGCAATACCATTGATTCTCACCCCTAAATTGTTGGGTAGTGAAATTAAGCCTCCTTAGGGGGTTTTGGTTCTGGTTCTTCTACTATGGGGTATGAAAGATGCATCTGCTTCTTCTAGAACATATTTTAGGTACATATATGGGGGTGGGTGGATAGAGGGCTAGAGGATTCAAGTTTACAAGTCTAAGGCGCCCCAGATCAATTTATAGGGTCTCTCGTTTTTCCTTTTGCCAAATAGATTTCAAAATTTCTTGGCAAGGCAGGGAGGCAATATGATTGATTCTCACCCTCGGTCTATTGGGTAGTGTAATGAAGCCTCCTTGGGGGGTTTTCTTTCTGGTTCTTCTGCTATGGGGTATGAAATATGAATCTGCTTATTCCAGAACAGATTTTAGGTACATATATAGGGGTGGGTGGCTAGAGGGCCAGAGGATTCAAGATTTCAAATCTAAGGCGCCCCAGATCAATCCAGAGGGTCTCTTGTTTTTCCTTTTTCCAAATAGATTTCAAAATTTCTTGGTGGGGCAGGGAGGCAATACCATTAATTCTCACCCCCGGTCTGTTGGGTAGTGCAATGAGGCCTCCTTGGGTGGTTTTGGTTCTAGTTCTGTTTCTTCTGCTATGGGGAATGAAAGATGCATCTGCTTCTTCCAGAATAGATTTTACGTACATAAATGGAAGTAGGTTTTAAATGTTTTTCATGTCAAATGGATGTTGTGATTCATGGAGGGCTAGTTTAATTGCATTACAATGGTGTTCAAATTAGTTATGGATATGGGATATCATTTTCTTTAGGTATGCGATCTAGCTATGTGTTAATGTTCAAATTATGATTGGTCTGAGATTATTATTTTTGTCTTTTCTTTCTTTGTGGGGTGAAGGGGGTTTTGAGAGTAGTCCACTGCCAAGTTTTGCATTGCAAGATCAAGTGTGAAAGTAAGTTTTATCTATTAATCTGAAAACATGTAAGAACCATGGGTTGATTTAATGAATAAAATTGTATGACATTAAATAAGGATGCAAAATAAGGGGTTTCTAGTACTCGGCATATTTCCTTCTGCGATGTATACAAGGAGTTCTATCCATTCACCATGTTATTTACTCTAAAGTTGGTTATGTTAATGTGTGTATATTGTTTTGTTTTGAGCTTAGGGATCAAATCCTAACATTCTCACCCTATTTTTCCAATTGGGAGGTCTAAAAAATTTTATATCATCCTGCTATATCCATCTGTGTGTGTGGTGCCTACAGGCACTCTTCAAATCACCCTTACTAAAATATCAAACAAAGTGGTTTGGAAGGGGTGGCTAGATGTTTAATGGAAAAATATGATTAGTCTGCCTCTACCTACCTTGAAGAGAGAGCATGTCTTACCCATAGGGTTTTTGGTTCACTGAACTGAAGGTATGCCATTAAAAAAATTGGGATCAGTTCAAGCCTTTCTGTAAAAAAACACAACAAAAGGAAACAAACGTATAAATTTGGATTACACCATTCCTCATCTATATGTTCCAACTATGATGGGAAATGTTTTGCTATTCATTCAACATTTTCATTTGTTAGAAATACAAACCTTTTATTGGAAGAGTACGATACATAGACATGGTGATTGTAGTCTCCATTTCATGTAATACTGTTTCACCACCAATATGTTAATCTGTTTAAAATTTAGTATGATATTTTTTTCAATGTGTTATGTTATTGTAGCCCTTTTGAGTTTATTTTTTTAGTTCAAGAATAAGATTACATGCATATAGCCTATAGGCACATTTTTCTGACTTTGTGGATCCTAAATTTAAAGGCATAACCAAAAATTAAAGGCCTGGGAAGTATTTCGTTTGACAAGATCCTGGGTAGTCTTTATTTTTATAGTTTTAACAGATATCTTGTTTTCTTTATAGATAATCCATATGCATCACACCTGATTCTAGTAGAAACTACTCATTTCTGGACATATAACAGAAGTACAACAAAATAGTGCTAAAAAGGCCCACTAAGAACTTTTATTTTATATTGAAATGTGGTTAACCATCAATCTTAACTTTTCAATTTAAATTTTGAATGGTAATGTTGCTAATTATATTTTGAAGTGTTGTCTTTTGCAACTTCTACATATGGATACATTTGGCACACAATGTGAAATTTTTGTTTGTGTAATAGTCGAAGGTTTCAATTTTAGGAGAGTGGAGCATTTTCCCTGGAAAATTTTATCTCAAATTATGTTTGGATTCCAAGCATGCAGTTCGGTGCTTAAATTCATGAATAAGAAGCCATTGGTTTTTGGAATTAGGGGCGTTATTGAAATAGTTTTATAAAAACTCATGACAACTTCCAGAGGTATTACTAAGGGTGGTTCAACATATGGAAATGTCCTTGGAATATCATCTTCTCTCAAGCAGTGATGTCTGTTAGTACGGTCTTGAATTTATGGTCCTTTATCTTGCAATTGCAAGATATCGTAATTGAAGCACCATTGAACATATAAAATTTGAAGGAATGTTTGAAATGATTGTTAATATGTCTGTCCAATTATCTTGTAGATTGCATATGGTGTCTGAAATTCTGATTGCAATACAAATATATATTCATTTTTTTTGGATCTAATATTGCAGAAACTTGTATCTCTTTCAGGAAACAATGGAAAAGGTTGTAAAAAATAAGGTTTCAAAGGCATTGGTACCTGCTATTGATGTCATGTTTCAGGCTGTCAAGTATTTCCCTTCAATTTTTACAATATCGAATTTGAAATCCGCAGTAACATGACTTGGTTTGTAAACCTAACTCGCTTTAACATTTTTGAAGCTTGAGATCATCATAGAAATATTTTTCTAGATGATTTTATACCTAGGTTGGGTATCTAGTGTTTGGAGATGACTGGTGATGATGTGGAATTGATTGCCTTTCCTGTGAATTTGGGACAAAATTTGTTCCCCCAAAGAATTTTTTGAAGATTCTTTCTGAACTTTTTGATAAAAAATATTAGAATGTGTGGGAATCTGCTAAAGAGATGACAATAGAGTTATATCGGTGATTGAAAAAGATCCAATCAAGTCAACCTTATTTGAGAAAATGCGAGATATTGTTGTAAGTATCCCACACAGTTGATATACAAAGTTTTGTGTAATCATAATTTGTGGCCTAAGATATCTAATGTAATTGCATTTATTTCTTCTTTTTTTCTACACAGAAAAAAGAATTGGATGCAGAGCTGGTTAATGTGGTTGGTGTTCCCAAACCTACCCATAAAATTAGATATTTTTTTAATGGAAATATGTTAGTATATTTTAGTGTGTTACTGAACCCTAAAAATATGTGACTTATTATTCTACATTTGGTAGATCTTGTAAAATTTTATCAATAATTGTTTGGTACATACTTTTCACCATTCTTAAAAATAGAGAATATTCATTGAAATATTATTGTGCATGTATCTATTCATGACATACATTCCATTAATATGCTTGTTAATGAATTTAAGGGCATCACTCATCCTTGACAGAATTCTTCACCTTTGGATGTTATAATGTCGGAGTTTATAAAGTTGCACTTGTGGATTTGCTTGATTGGTCCACCAAATCTCATAAATGATCTTTTGGGGCTCATAGCCATTTATTTTTAATGGTATGATGAAATCCACATAAAGAATAAATTCTTAATTATTCATTGGTTATATAATTAGCTTTATTAGTATTGTAAATGTGGAGAGAATTCATAGATTGCTTGAATTAATTAGTGGCCTCAAAATGATCACTATGTTATATTTTTCCTTAAAATGATTTTTGTATTTTAGTGACTTTTTTGGTAAATAAAGTGGGTATTCTGTTACCTGGAGAGTAGAATACATATGTTCAAAAATGGAGGGAATTTTGGCTTTCCCTTCCCATTTACAAAAGTTTGCTTTAAGGCCTTTGTAGCATCTTAAGCTACAAAGCTTTCGTCATAATCGACAAATTTTGTAGAATCATCCCCTGGGATTTGATTTAACATCAATATAGAGAAATATTATTTGGAGCTTCAACTTTCCTTTATCACACTTAAAATTGAATGACACAAATGCTAAAAATTTAAAGCAAACCAAGGATTGGTTCTACGTATTAGGAATGATGAGGATTCATGTTTCCTTCAGGTTAACCTAGTCACTAGCAGCCTCTTTTTCACTCTATTTTTTCCATTTACTCTTGAACCCCATCTTTCTTAGCATCATATTGATGAGATTGCAAAAACCTATTAGTTGGATTTCTAGCATTATGACCTCTTATTTTAGTACATCTACCTTTTCTTACAGCTCCTTTGTCTATTCAAAGGATTTTTGACCTTATTTAGTACGTCCTTTGCAATTTGGTAAAAACAATTCAGGTCCATCATTTTCGTCAAGTCCTTAACTTAAAAACTTAATTTCGTAGCCATTTTATACACCGATCTCCTACCCATTGTAATCTCATGACATCTTGGGAAAAGATCCGCTCTTCACCAATCTATGGACTTTAGCTTGAGCACACTCGCACCTCTTGCAACCCTTCCTTTGCTTAAACATTGAATTTTGTTTGTTTTCCAAAGTGTTATCAAGTCTCATATTCTTCCTTTTGCATATGTGTTTCATCTTCTCCACTTTGAACATTAATCCTTTGGCATTTACCATTCGTTGAATGCATCTCCATTTTTACTTTGTTTTCATTGGTAATCACTACAACTCCATAGACTACTGATATTGACAATAAAAACCCTAAATGATAGTAATTCTGAGGTTCAGTGAAGGAAATACTCAAAGTGGTTGTTGTTAGCCTCACTAGGTCCCATTACCATTTTGGTCATCCTCTACAATCAATTGTTGAATCCCTTGACGTTGCTTTTACCTTTTATGTTGTCAATTCTTATGAATAACAATTCTTTTATTGAGTTATACATGTGGTTAAAAATGTACAATTATGTGACAATGATGTAATCGTCATGTTAATTTTGTGGGTTGTGAGTTATATCATGATGTTATCTCCATTTTTTTCCATATAATGCATTTATTGGGGAAACCCACTTGTTAGTATAATTATGAGGATGGTACCTAGGGTAAATTGGAGTCCTTAAGGCCAAATTCTAGGTCAATAGTAAAATATTGGCTCACGAAGGGAGCAAGAATATCACAGAGTGGGATTTTCACCTTAGTGGGGGAGGAGAACAACTTTCCTCTCAATTGGGAGGGAGAGTCAGAGACTGACATGCTGGGGTCTTTAAAGGTAAGTTTTCTTATTGTGTTTTATTTGATTGTATATGTTTTAAAATTCCTTCTTGTACTATATTAATCATGCATTTTTTGTCTTGTGCCTTACCTTTAGGATTTTCAATGAAAATTTGAGAAAAGGGTCTTCTTATAGTCAATTTCAAGATTGGTTTAATTTATATTTGTTCCCATAATGATTATTTCTATATTATTTTACTGTTTTGATTTCCAAAATGATAAGCTTATGTAACACTTTTGGCATTCATTTTATCCTGGAAAGATATGAGCTTCATTTTGTGCCATGCTAGGTTGTAGCTATAATAATTTTCATTTTTTGGTTTGGAAGCTGCGAACAAAGATAGAATTGTTGTCATGAGCTCCCCTTTATAGATAGCTTGTATTTAACTAATAGGAAGTTTGAAGTTTGAACACAAAATTTTGTCAATTAGCAACCATTTGTACTTGAGGCAATTATAAATAGTATGAGTTAAAAGGGGTAGACATAAAATGAGTAAGATTTTTTCTTTTTGAAATGGTAGTTCAAGTTGAAATTATATAACTTACTCTAGTGATCAGAGTAGTTGCAAAGGAATGAGACATTCCAACATGCCAGATAAAACAATGAAGTCCCTAAAACATTCACTGTCAAGAATATTTTAATACTAGAATGAAATAGTTATCCATCCAAGCACCCTTGTATGCTGCAAGGCACACAATCAGCAAGAACTTTAAACTCCTTTTTTGGAAAAGATGTTTATGATATGCCTTCCTAGCTGTCCTATAAGGTAAAACTGTCTCTGTGGCTGTATTGGACAATGGATGATCTGAATCTGTGTTTGCTTATTTTTGTGAAACGAAAATTGGGACAAACATTATTTCTACACCCTCATCTCTGCTGGAGGTCCCTTTTTTTGAAATCATAAGATAAGATAACTATATTAATGTGTTAAGAATGAACAAAAAAGTAGGTAAGTGGGACTAAAGAGTATAATAATGTGGGAGCACAAGCACAACTCATAGAAATTTCAAAAATAACATAGATAAAGAAACCTATGTAACAAAAAAACATATGTATAAAACTGTGACAAAGGTAGGGTGATACAAAACACTAAGTGAGTTTGGAAAACTCAAGAACCTCTCAAGGGAGAGAGAGAGATAGGAAAATGAGGTCGATGATTACAAAGTCTCTTTAGTCTAATGGCTAATCACAAGGGTGACGAAAAAGGATTGGATTACTGTTGGAGTCCTCTGAATTTAGAAGCCATCAGGGGTTCGACTTGTATGATCTTCGGGGGAATGTACGAGTGAGGACTAATTTTTTCATTTCAGATCAAAGGAAGGAAACTTCGAAAGGATCTCTAGTTGGTCCTCTATGGTTAGGAAGTAGCTTGATGGGAAGGAGGTGATCTACCCTAAGTCCATTAGGAGTTGATCTCTCTAACGCTCTGACAATGTGCGTCTTGATGTATGAAGCAATACCTGCGAACCGGTCTTGACAATATTGGTTAGCCTCCTTGCGGTTGGGGAGGGGGGGTGGATGAGGAGAAACCCAAAATTTCACCATTATGTTTTTTGGTGCAATCTGGAGCTCTATCGACCATTATTTTCCCAATTTCACAAATCAACATGAAAGTATAAGGTGATTGGTTTTGTCATCCTAAGACATTGAAGGCATTAAGAAAGGTTCTTTGAGCCAGTCTAAAATAGCACCAGAAAAGTAGCCAAAAGAAAATCCAGCTGATGTATGTTAATTGTCTCAAGGCAACGGTCCGTGTATAGAAAATTCTTCAAATCAAGAAAATGAAACCTCTCAAGAAAATTTTATATCTTCAATACATAATAGTAGATAGAAAGCATGATAGAGGTACTAATTATGGTGTCGATCTTTAGCTTAAAATATCACATAGAAAGAATGGCCAAGCCCTCCAAACAAAGCACTTAGGCTGACTAATGGTGTCAAGAGGGTGTCTCCATGTCGGACTATGTTACCCAAACTAGATCCTCTCGAATGAGTTCAATCCTTAACACAAATTTTCGAAGTAGTGAATTTCACTGTTAACAAGATAGATGAAATGATTCATCATATTTCGCTGCTTTCAGTTGTTATGCTCAAAATTTGCTGAATTAAAAGGGATGGCTTATAAATTCATTCAAACTTGACAATTAAATTCTGTTGAATTGAATGAATCCTATTTCCATAAAATACCATTTAAATTTTTCATTAAATTCATTGAAATTAAAGGAAATTAGATTAAATGAATGTAATGTTCATTTTTTCCTTTTGAGAGAAATTCAAACATGATTTCTTCTTGACTATGTTTTTTGGTTGGGAATATTGTTTAGCCTTGACTGTATGCCTTTGAATGTGCTCTATGTATGCATAAGCCTTCCCATGAATGGATTTCTAGTATGTATGCCTTTGAAGGTCATCTGCTATGGTTGAAATGGGTTCTCTGAAATGGTTTCTAGAGTGGATGTTAGATTTCTTTTGTACATTCATTGGTAGATGAAATATCATTTATCTATAAACATAATGCCTTTGTTTTCCATCTCTTGTCTGAAATGGATCTGAATAACTCCAAACTTAGAAAAAAGGAAAATTCTTGCAAAAGTGCTAAATCAATGGTCACCTTGAATACAAAAGGCCAAAGGACACAAGAAGATGAAACAAATCATTTGATGGTTTCCATTTTAAGTCAGATCTATAATATAGGATGTTTATTTGATATAATAAAAACCCAAGAGATTGAAAAATTGAAGCTTGGAAAAAATAAATGGGGCCTTCCCATGCTGAACAAGGATTGTCTCCCAGTCAAAGACTCAAGGCCATTGCCTGCAAAATATTTCCAGTGAGTAAGAATACATGAAATCTCCGATGGAGAGTGTATATCCCCAAGCATGAATAGAAGCCATCAAATGTTGGTTTTTCACACTTGGGTTTCTTGGGTGAATTATGTTGTTTATGGTGCATTTAATTGTTGTGAGAGCACATACATTACCAATCACATGAATGCTTCCTTAAATGTTGCCATTATTTCCCTAAGAATTGGGATTCATTCCATATTTAATTAAATCGATGCTTTTGAAGCTACAACGCTTATTTCAATTTCTCTATTCACTGGTTAGTCAATTGGTACTTTAACTGATGATTTTCTTGGGTTGATGAATTAATATTGTGCCCATATAATGTTCAATGTGTTCATTGCTTGTGCACTAAGAACCCCATAGTTTTTGCATTTTCCTAATTCATTGATTTGTTGAAGTGCTATTGTATGGCTCCTTGAACATGTTGATGGTTGACTTATAACTGTAACAACTCCACTTTAGCTGGCTCTGCAACTTTAGTTGCTCCACGCAACCATGGCTTGAACCCGATGGTTTCAGTTCTTACACAGGTCGGATATAAGCACAAAGGGAAACTCTACCGTGACATTTTTCATTTCTTTCACGAGACTCTATCTCTCATAAAGGTAAGAGTTCCTTTCAGTCAATTAACCAGACATCGTTTCGTTTTTTGGTTTCGAACTTGCATTCCTATGACATTAACATTTTCTTTATTTAGTTTTCAAACTTGCATTCCTCTGCCATAAATTTTATTGTGATTTATTGCAGGTTTAATGGAGTCTGAATGGGGTATTTCCCCACTGGTTACCAACGTTTTCCAAGTAAGGATATTTCATTCCTGAAACCACTCTATACCCATTTTTTTAATGCTTTTTTTAGTTTAAAAAATCTCTTCTATTCCATTGTTTTGGAATTTTCATAGTAGAGATTGCTTTACATTGGTATTTTAGTCTTTTAGAACGAATTTCCCTTATCTTTGCAATTGAAATCGTATATACTATGGGGATATTTCATTATACTTACCTTTTTGGGTTTCAGTTTCGTTATTAAGACTTTTGCCACCCAATGCCTCTCTGTGTTTTCTGTTACTACTAATTTTATTCATTTTTCATATAATGAGAAGATTCTAGGTTGCAGTGTTTATAAACCTAGCTGGTTAATCTTTCGTTGTTTCATATTTTAATTCCAGCAATTAGCTTCTTCGTTTTAATTATTCTCGTTCGTTGAGAATTCCATATGTAATGTTTCCCAACTTTTCTATTTAGTTCCTCATTGTTTAAATCAAATTCCTTATTAATTTAGGGAATGCATTTCTCCCTTTTCAATTGCAATTCGATTTTATATCAAGGCTTCGGTCGCTCGCCTCCTCATTTTTCCCTAATTCTCTTATGATAAGAATTGTGAAGTGACAGTATCCGTAAATGGGTAATTTAAATTCGAATAATTAAGTATATAATTCATACTGTTGTTGTAATAATTTGGATTTGCAACCTAATTAAACTTGATGAAAGTTAATTCATTATTTAACCCTTAAATGATTATATTTAT
>JAXQQM020074555.1:0-11908 GCA_034641835.2 Pinus albicaulis | reverse complement strand
AGCAGAGTTGCCAGTTTGTTGTCCAGGTAAATCCCCTCTGCGGACAGAGGCAGGGCCTCTAGCCCTAGGGTAGGTCTAGCAACTACAGGAACATACTAACATATACCGGCTAGATTTTAAATGAAATTCAGAGCAAGGAAGATGACCTACCTTGTTCTGATGCTATGTTGTTGCCTTCTGTTAGAGATTCTTGATCTGTCGCACTTCTCAAGCTCGATGCATGCTGCTACCAACATCCGAATACATGTACAGATAATCAAGACACCACAAAAAACGTAAAATCGAGACAAATATAAAACAATTACAACCTATCTAACTGATCAAGGAATGCTATAAATCTCATTATAAATGTAAACAAGAGTGGAAGATAAACATCAGTTGCATTTTATTATGATAAATACAAGGGATGTTTACAACCAAGCCTTGATGTTGAGGCTCTCCTTCAACAGGTCCGTATCCAAGCACGTTTGCAACACCCTCATACACAAAGGTCCAAGATCTCACTATGTTCCCATCACACAAAAACAATCACACTCTACACTATTCTCCCGAAGCAATAATTGCTTCTCCTCTCTATGATTGCTCTCTAACTCACACTAAGGCAGCAGAGATGAAAGAGGTCTCCTTATATAACAATGGAGGAGGAGGTTATGGGCCCTCAAATAATGGGAAAATAGCTTATCCTTTGGAGTAATTCCTATTTCTTGGGAATGAGAAGCCCAAAGGGGAATTCCTCAGCCATATCCTCAAAACAAACTTCTAGCTCGCCACCTCACGAAGCTTCTAGTCGCAGAAGCTTCAGTTCTATTTAAAAAAATTTCCAAAAGAGGATCGACGCGGGTCTGACATTAAGATAGAGCACCGATCGGCATGGGTCTTAGTGCAAATCTCTGCTATCAGTGCGGGTCAGACACTGAGACAAAGCACCATCCTTGAAAACCAGGTTTTTATAAGGATCTTCCAGAAAATTTGTAAAGGGAGATGAATTGGCAGACAAAGTGTGGTTCATGGGTATGTATTCCATGCTTGGAAAGTACACAAGGATCACTTTATGGGTCCTCCAGGATCAAGGAATGGGGAGTATAGGGACAGTGAAAAATTGTTGTGTAACAAAGAGACATTTGTTATTTGTTTCCCCAAAATCTAGCAGGTTGTGTTAGGGGAGCTTATAAGGAAAAACATAGACCAAGTGACAACACTATGAGGTGTGGCCCACTATCACCACAACCACTACGTCCTTCTCTTCAGTGGAATTTCACTATAAGGGAGGCTTCCCCATGTTAGTTCACCTAAAGGATATATGAATCCCAAAGGTTAGACGTGACATGAATAAGCTAGGAAGAGAAAATCTACTTAGGAACAAGGCTCAACCAACATAAAAAAGGCAATGTGTTCCCTCCAAAAGGCCTAATTAAGGCAAAAAGTGACCTAGGATTTTAAGACTAGGAAAAGTCAACATGATTACCTGGGATCACAAAGCCAAGAAAAGGCTTGAAATATATAAGTATGATTAATTTGTGGGACAACAAGCCTTCAAAAAGCCCCAAATTGAAGCTCGGTGCAAGACTAGGGCTTAGCTAGAGAAAAAATTATGTGGGGAGAAGGATGATAGCCCTAAAATGGAGAAATTAGCCATAGGAAAAGGTTGATCTTGAGGAAATTACCTCACAAAAAAGTGTTGAAACCCTACATAAGGCAACAAAATCAACTGTAGTTTATTTTAAACCCTAACCCTATCCTAACGACTTTCCTTAAGAGGCCAAAAATCATATTTAGAGGAGAAAAATGTGAATTTAAGTTGAGTTTTGAATAAGGAAAATGGCTTGAACTTGGGTGATGGAGTCTAATGGAGGCATAATTAGCAGATAATACTAAACCCTAGCATGGAGTAAGGGAATAAGAAACCCTAGTTTCAAACCCTAAATACCATTTTATGAGGGAGAAAAGTCATTGAGGAGTGATTATCATGAAGTATCACTCCTGGAATTGTCACACAAATTCTACAATGGTTAATTCATACAATACCATTGCTAATATTCCATAACAAATTTTCATTAATACCTAGCACATAAAAACCCTAGAAAATATCCATTCCATGTAATAACCATAAAATAAATTTCAATACAAATAACAATTACAATACATAATCATAACCAATCATTTATTTCTCCTAAATGACATCTCCAAAACCAAATAGTATCTCCATAATAAAGCAACTCCACAATAGATCAAATATCCACAAGATACATGATGAATTTCAGCTACGTCGAGATCTCTATGAGGACAAAATTGATCCACAAGTGATTATCCAAATCAAATTTCGATAACTTCTAATAATATTAGGTTTACCTCAATTAATTTACCCTAATGACTCCACTAATAAAAAAATTTGGCGTAAGATAGACTTGGGTTACAAGCCAACCCACTAACTAATGAAAAATAGACCATAGTTGCCCATGTGTGTGAGTCATATCCTCCCTAAATTTGACGTTGTTCCATTTTAGGGCTATAAATACCATAACAAAGTGTGTTGAGGTTTCCAAATGTGTGAAAATACCTAGATGATTCAAAATTCGAGTGATTTTCCTTAAATTCTCCTCCTGGGTCCTAAGTGTAGTTGGGTTTCCATCATGGAGTCTCCATAGGTCTCAAAATATCAAATAAATTCCTCCTTCTCTCCAACATTATGACTTCCTCTCATTGCAACAAACTCTCCCTAGTCTCTCAATGGGAGACCATCCTCATCTAGGATTTGAATCAACTCCTTCCCATTAGTTTGTGTTAAATCTATCCTGGGGGCATACTTGGTCCTCTGGTGTCATCATGAATAATCTGCAAATTTAGGTCAAATTTTACCATCTTCATGGGTCTTGAAATTTCTCCAGTACATGTAACATATTCTCATGTTGTTAGGAGGCTCTAGTCTCCCAATGTTTCATCTACTTAGGCCATGTACTTTTATGAAATGCATAGGTACCTGTAGAATGGGTACCCTGAAGGCCTAGGTTGTTATGGACCACCTAGAACAAACATGGACTCAAGAGAAAAAAAACATCCATTAGAGAATAATATCATACATGCATCTAAGTGGACCAAACTTGAATTAAGGGCATGCTAATATTTCAAATAAGGATCACCTTTCAATATATAACTAGACCAAGTATTCTAAAGGTGTTCCCTACCATGGTAGAGGAAGCTAATGGTTAACCTTATTAGGTGCTTCCAACCCTCAAGGGGAAGTGACAGATAGGTGTTAGTGATAAATAATGTGGTAATGGATGGGAGAAGGATTCATGGCCAAGGTACATGGTCTATGTGAATAGATGATGGGGTGCCAACATCCTGAGTGTATGAATGTAAAGGAGGGAGAAATTATGGAGGCGTGAGTTACCCTCTTGGCTTGATTTTGCACCCCTCGTGTGTGTCTTTTATTTCTTCTTTATTTTTCCTTATATTACATAAAATAGTTCAAGGTTTATAGCTTTCTCTTTATGATATATAAGTTTTATCACCCCTTAAGATGAGTCATTTTATCACTCATCATATTGGGACATGCAAGGGTTCCTTTTTTATGTCATGGAGCATCATGTTCTTAGGAACTGGGTGATGGCCATATGAGAAAGGTAGAGCTCATGCTAGGCTTTTTCCCATGTGTTAATCTTTATGTCCCATCAATTGTTTACATTTGAATTTTCTTTATTTTCCTTGTTATGGTCATGATATTCTTTTTATTTTATTTTAGCTGCATCAACCTCTAGGGAAAAAATTTCTAGCCCTACTCAAGGTATGTGAACATATGAGTGCCAAATCCAAAATGACCAATGACAAGTTAGACTAGAAGAATGGAGGTGAGATATGGGTCTTGTGATGTGTCATGGAAAATTCTTAGTATGGTAGAGGGGATAATGAACATAATATCTCAATCATGGTCTTCCAAGTAGTATCCCTCCTATAACCCAAATTGGCCTTAAGGAAGGTCCCACTGGACTAGAGCTAAAGAATAACCCCCTTGGTAAGGTGAGAGAACAAAATTATTGCAATATTGGTTAATATTCCATATCACTCCTTTATCCATACTAAATTAAAAAAAAAAAGCAAGTATAAGGAATTTATTGCAAAATGATCAAAGTACCTTTTGAATATAAGTGTAATATCCCAAAATAGGGAAATTCTACAACAATGAAAATATATTAAGATATTCTAAAGTTGGAGCTACAACAACTCATGAACATAATAATGGATGTTTAGTGATAAATAGACTCATATGATGTGTTAAAAACACATAGCCATCAAATGAGTGAAACAACAACAAAAGAAGAACTTCTACACATTCCGAAGTGGGGAAAATGCAACAAATAGACCCTGAAAATGTTATTTCTGAAGATCTGTGTTTTTACTGGGTGAAATAACACTTGGTTCCATTATAATATGATTTTAGGCCCTCACATACAAAAGGGTATTAGAAATAAATCCCTTTTGATATGTTAAAAATACCTCCCAGCTTCATATCAACTCGAAAATAACCAAACCCCATGACTTAAGTGATGCAGAAAAGACTGAAGCAAATAACAACATTTTTTTCTAAGGGTTTCTGTAGTATAATGATATATAAACATGTATTTGGAACTAAATAGAACAATATGCTAACAAAATAAAGATCTAACCTCCTTATTGCATTATAAATCCAACTCGGCAAGGGTTTCATGAAAGTACAAGTACAAAAAGAGAAGATCTGAATATTCAGCTCAGAAAATGAAGTCTTACTGCAACATTACAGAAATATAGCTGAATAATACAAATAGGGATGAGAATCCCTTCCTCTAGCTTTCCGGGAGAAGGGTTGGCCCTTTCCCTAGGAAACTAGCTCAGAAACAAGGGTCTTAACCCTACTACAACAAATCTATGAAAAATGACGCAGTTCCTGCAAGGGACTACGTTGTAGGAGATCAAGATTACTTTGGCCTACTGCCAAGATGTGAAATGTGCTTAGAAATCTTTCTAGCTGATCTCTCGAGAGAAGGAATGCACCCTCTACTAAGAAACAGATCCGGAAGTGGTGTTAACAAACCTCCACTACAACACCCTGCAACAAAGAAATATGCTGCTATGGAAATAATGTTGAGTCTGAAGAATGATGTTTGGCCTCAAGCTTGGATGTGGAGCAATACAGAACAAGCTCTCCCAAGAGGCCTCTTAAGGGAAGAGGTGGGATTCCTGCTCGGGAACACCCTGTGCTCAACAGCACTGCAACCCTGCTAAACAGCAAGAGGAAGCCAAGTCTAAACGGACAAGATCAAATGATCATATTAAAAGCATGAATAACAAAGGCTCCCATCCTCTCCTTATATAGCAAGTGAACCTCTTCACATTGGGTCCCATCCATATGTGCCATCGTGCCTAAGCAAGTTGTCCTCCAAAAAACCGTGATGTCCATCAAGATGAAGTTCAATGTATCTAGATGCCTTGTTGGACTTGGTCAAATTTGGATCGCTATTCTTACTCCTTTCACATTAGGAGTGTTATTGATCCTTCCAAAGAGGTTAATGGGCCTCCCTACCCATTTATTCACCTACCTAGTGATAAAACAACTCTAATATTCCATTTAGCTTGGAGGCTAAAATTTTGGAATATTACAGTCCTCCCCTCCAAAATGTTGCTTGTCCTCAAGCAACTGTATAAGGAGAGAAAAAATCCTCCCCTCCTCTTCTTGTGGCCTCCTCATCAAAAGTCTCCACCACTGCTCAAAATGATCTGCTACAAATCTGTCCTCCAATGTTTCCTCCCAAGCATGCAAAACCATATGGCTTACATCATAGAAAGGTGGAAGATGTAAGTTGAAACCTCCCTGTTGTCTAATGGCCTCCTCAAGGTAGGAGTGATGATGAACATGGGGAATATTATTCCCAATGAGCGACTTCCACACCCATGCTATCATCCAAATGAAATGAGCTAATCTAGTTAGCTCAAAAAGATCCTCAACCCCTAGTTCATACAATGTGTTGGGGTTGCATGGAGAGATTGGATTCTCCCACCCAAGTGGTTTCTCCCTCCATTTATGATAAGTATGGGGTTGTTGCTGCTATTGGGCTGAAATATTATGACCTCCAAGAGTGGCCCAAGCTACCCCACCATACAAATAAACCATGAAGTGCCTCCTCCAAAAACTCAAGTTTTCCAAATGGCTCCTCCCACATGAAGAAAAGAGATGTAGTTTGGAAATCATGGGCTGCCCATTGCTTCTCCTGAAACATGCATCATGAAAAGTAGGTAGAATCATACTCCCAATGGGCATCTTCAACTCAAATCCCACTCTCCAAACAAAGCTTCCCATGAACATAGAAATATCAGCAACACATGGAAGAAAAAACCAATAGAAACAAGTTGTCATATGACAACCGAAAAGTGGATCAAGGTCCCACACAAGGAACCAACGCAGTGCATCCTTTGCCTACATCAAATCAAACAAAAACAAGTGCTTTTCCAACCACTTGTTTTTTGCCACAATCATCTTACAAGATATTAACATGAAAATACAAAGTGGTGTCAATGGTGCACACCAAAAATCATGTGGCTTCCCCCATAAACCACCAATGAGATAGCCAATATCAATGCTACAAATGGCTTCAAGTACATCATTATACAATATGCAAGAAGGAATAATCCTCCTTGGTACAATATGTTGCTCATATAAATAAAAGAAGTACAAAACATAAAGTGAAATTGTACATTATCCATCATGTACTTGAGTTCTTGAGCTAAAATGGCTCAACTGGAAATTCTGCCTCACCTCCAAAGAGTAGGGAAGTGGCTGTGACATCCTCTCTACACCATCCGGGCTATGCATCTCTCCATATGCTGAAGTATGTCATGTTGAATGCCCTCCCAAATGAACTCCTCTGCCAAGGAAAGATATGCATCAAAATGCATGGAAAAGAAGTCCTCATGTGCTGCATGTAGCAGCTTCTCCTTGAGCTTAGAAGATCTAGTCAAGAAGACTATGCCATAAGAATAGATGACCATATCATCCACCATATATCTGTCATCTCTATCAGGGTCATCAAGAATCATGCAAGCACCAAGATCCTTGGAGTACTCTACCAAGAGTTGAGACCTCCAATATGGATCAATCCTCCCAAGAGACAACGCTGGTGATCTGGCATGTGAAGCTCTCCTCATGCTACTGCCTGCTACTTTGACATCCCCCATGCCAAAGTCTTCCTCCAAACTCTTCACCTCTCCAAAATCCAAGAGTGGTGAATCAAATGGCAAGATTTCTCTTACTAACTCTAGATTTGGTGGCCTCCCCGGTGGAATGCCTCCATATAGTGAGACATCAATGGTAAGAGAAGACTGTTCATATGGTTAGGCAACCTTGCCCTTGCCCTCATAGCGCAAACCAGTCTTCCTCCTCCTTGCACCAGCTTTTTGAAATAGGTAGGGGTGTGTGCTCCTTATCAAATGATGATGTCCTTCCTCCCTACCTCCTCCTTCCATCAATATCATCTCACAATCATGTTGCTCATTGATTTTACTTTTCCTTCCATATGTGAGATCCTGGGGAACTTCTTGCAATGACACAAGAAATCCTCCAGTTGGATCATGTGCTCCTCCTTCCTCTGCATGAGGCACTAGATATGCCCTAGATGTGATAGCGCTGTAACCCCCATCCTTCTCTTCATCTTCAATATGAATAGGAGGTAACTACTCAATAAGAGGATCCTTCTTTGCAAAAGGAACATTCATGCCCTCTTGTCCAAGGTTATGAAACAAGGATCTTGCCTCTAGCAAGGTATCATGCAAGATTTGAGCTCCTCCAATAGGTTTCTAAAGTGGTTTTGAGTTTGTAGTTCCTCCCAACTTATGCAAAAGTTTCATTGGTTTGATTGTCTCATGTTTTTTATCAAACTTTTCTACTAATCTCTTAGTGAACTTTGCAAAAGAAGAAGTATGAACATTTTTCAATGAAAATGACTCAAACATCCACCAAGCATAGGCTTTACCTTCAAAGTGCAGTGTTGCAACTCTGATGGCTTCATCTTCAGAAACTTGGTACTGCTGCAAATAAGTATACAACTCCTCCACCCAAGCTTTGCCTGAACAAGTTGGGGATCCATCAAAGGTAGATAGAGAAAATCTATCCATGTCATGCAGCTTGCTCCTCTCCACCTTGATCTTGCAAAACTCTTTGAAAGTGATATGATCTCTAAACTTTTCAGTTTGAGATTCATACTCTTGCAGAAAAGTACTAAGAGTTTCCCTCCTTGGCATTTTCTCTTCTTTCATCTCTTTCATAGCAGATCTGGGCATTTGACTATGATGTGCATACTAGGGTGTAGCTACATGCTCACACCTATCATGTGCCAATATAGATCTGGCTCTAGATCCAAACTCCTCGAGAGATTCCATCTCTCCTCTCATCTTCTTAAGATCTTCATTGATGCTCTGCATAGATTTTGGAAGAAGCTTTGAGAGCCTCTCCTCCTTTCCTCCTCCACATAATGGAGTCTTCTTTCTATTCATCTCTCCTTATTTTTATAGAATCAAGGCTGAGTTCCACAGGCTGAGCCAATACTATGCTTTGATACCATTGTAATATCCCAAAATAGGGAAATTCTACAACAATGAGAATATCTTAAGATATTCTAAATTTGGAGCTACAGCAATACATGAACAAAATAATTGATTTTCAATGATAAATAGACTCATATGATGTTTTAAAAACACATAGCCATAAAATGAGTGAAACAACAACAAAAGAAGAACTTCTACACATTCCCAAGTGGGGAAAATGCAGCAAATAGACCCTGAAAACGTTAATTCTGAAGATCTGTGTTTTTAATGGGTGAAATAACACTTAGTTCCCTTAGAATATGATATTAGGCCCTCACATACAAAAGGGGATCAGAAAGAAATCCCTTTTGATATGTTAAACAAGCCTCCCGGCTTCATATCAACTCAAAAATAGCCAAATCCCATGACTTAAGTGATGCAGAAAAGACTGAAGCAAATAAAATCGTTATTTTCTTAGGGTTTCTATAGTATAATTATAGAAAAACATGGATCTGGAACTCAATGGAACAATATGCTAAGAAATGAATATCTGACCTCCTTATTGCATTATAAAGCCAACCCGGTAAGGGTTTCATGAAAGTATAAGTACAAAAAGAGAAGATCTGAATATTCACCTCAGAAAAATGCAGTCTTACTACAAAATTACATAAATATAGCTGAATAATAAAAAATAGGGATGATAATCCATTCCTCTAGCCTTCCGGGAGAAGGGTTGGCCCTTTCCCTAGGAAACTAGCTCAAAAACAAGGGTCTTAACCCTACTGCAGCAAATCTATGCAAAATGATGCAGTTCCTACAAGGGACTGCACTGTAGGAGATTAGGAGTACTCTGGCTTGCTGCCAAGATATGAAATATGCTCAGAAATCTTCCTAGCTGATCTCTCAAGAGAAGGAAGGCACCTTCTACTGAGAAACAAACCCGGAAGTGGTGTTAACAAACCTCTACTGCAACACCATACAACTCAGCAATATCCTGCTACAAAAATAATGTTGGGACTGAAGAATGGTGCTTGGCCTCAAGCCTATATGTGGAGAAATACAGGACAAGCTCTCCCAAGAGGCCTCTCAAGGGAAGAGGTGGGATTCTTGCTCGGGAACACCCTGTGCTCAACAGCACTGCAAACCTGCTAAACAGCAAGAGGAAGCAATGTCTAAACATACAAGATCAAATGATAAAATCAAAAGCATCCATAACAAAGGCTCCCATCCTCTCCATATATAGCAAGTGAACCTCTCCACATTGGATCCCATCCATATGTGCCATTAGGCCCATGCAAGTTGTCCTCCACCAAAACTGCGTTGTCCATCAAGGAAGTTCAATGTATCTAGACAGCTTTGTTGACTTGGTCAAAGTTGACTGAATAAACATGATCCCATCTATGTTCACAACCAAGGATGCTCAAATTAGCTGCTTATTCTTACTCCTTTCACATTAGGATGTCATTGATCCTTCTAAAGAGGTTAATGGGCCTCCCTACCCATTTATTCACCTACCTAGTGATAAAACAACTCTAATATTCCATTTAGCTTGGAGGCTAAAATTTTGGAATATTACACGCTGCTGGCCACTTTCTGGTTGATGTGATTTGGTTTCCATCCACCCTTTCGAAACGGAGTAGTGTAGCCTGTTAAGAGAATCCTCTCTGTTTCCGATGACAAAGAAATAGACATTCATTTCCAATTTTAAATGTTACAGTTTTTGAAATAAAGAGTTGTGAAGGAAATTTGACTTCATAGATTCATTTACAGAGAGCTCCGAGTGGCCACTAATGGATTAATAAGTACCTACAAGATTTATAGGGGCACGTTCTTCTGATCTATTTGTTTGCTAAATCCCTGGAAATTTATGTGGGAGTAGTTGTGAAATCATGCTTCCAATACGAAGATATATTCGTTATTTCCATAATGTCGTCGGTGTCCCCTGCTCTCGTTCGACTCGCTCATGCCTGCCCACAATGCATCCCATCGTTGGTTGTGGCCAGGTCTCTGATTTGTTGAAATGGATTTACAATCAGACGACGAGCTTGGTGGTGTTTGTGTTTGTGTTTTTTCGGCAGTGAGACATTCCTGTCAGGAGAGCAAGGAAAGGCTCTTCCTACTGTTGGACATTCCTCTGTGGATGTTAGGGTATTTTTTTTTTACCATAGCTTTTGGTCTTAAAAAATTGCTAGTTTTTCTTTGTAGAAAGGTTAATGAGATTGCATTACCAATAACCTGCAGAAGTGTATGCATAGAGCAAATTATACAAATCAACTAATAACCTTCTAGCTGTTTTGCAGGTTCTGGTGATATGGTTAGATTTTCGTATTGCTGGCATTCTAAACCATGTCTTTATGTATCATTATTTGAACTGAATCGTGAATATTATAAAACACATATATGTGGTAGAGATTTACACAGACTATCTTGAGGATTTAGAGGTGAAAGAACCACTTTCCTCCAACTTTCATCACTCTTGCTATCACAATGTATATTTCTCGCTTCTCGATGTTTATCTCTATCATGATAACCAATATTTTGAATTTACAGAGAGTTTTATTTGACCTCATCATTTTATTTAACATCTTGAATATCAGAACTTGATTGTTGAATTTGGTTATTTGGAATACAGCATTGAGACAAACTGTCATTTTGTAATAATTCAAAATTGGTTAATTATGTGATTTCTTGATTCCAAAATATTTAAAGGTGTTTATATTTTTATAATATTTTGTGTTAAAATTTGTTTTTTATGAAAAGGAAATTATATATTTTAAAAGATATATATTTTTATAAAATTATATAATAAGAGAAATACTTATTATTTGTAAAAAAAATTATTTTAACTTGATTTTATTTGTAAATGAAAACTATTTTTAATCACATTTTGTTTTAAATTTCATGGAGTTTTATTATTATTTAATTTTATATAATGTATTAATTATTTTATATTTAAAATATTACACATTAAAATGAAAACGAATAATTTCAATGTTTTTTTAGTAGAGTGTGATATTATTTATTTATATATATATATATTAATGAAGAAAATCAATTATAAAAATCATAAAACTTAAATATGTGATAAAGATTTATATATAACAATTTGAGATTTATAGGGGAAGGAATTATGTTTTTCAAAGTTTTATCATTCTTATCATTATCATTAATATCATTATAATACAATGTCTTGATACATTTGAATTTAGTTAGGAGAACAAATTGTTCACCAAATCACTTTGAGTTAAGAATTTTTATTTTGTTTTAAAATAAATTATAATTTTGTTAGTTTTATGATTTTTTTTTAATTTCAACAACTTGAGATGAATTATGTAGTAAGTGGTTTGATGCTTATTAA